>APFE030089674.1:1449-30714 GCA_000404065.3 Pinus taeda
TTTCTTTTAACAAATAAATTTGAATCGCTAAGTTTTGGGTTTTCCTCTTAATTTATTTTATATATGTAAATTATGAAACAAGTACACCAATATTGTTACAACCTAGTGGAAAAAGAGTGATGAGAGAATATTCCCCTGCCATCAAAGGAAAAGAGGGAAATCATATCAAATTTACCTCTCATTGAGTCTATTTCAGTGCTAAAGATGGTAACCGTGGCAAACAAAAATTGAATGGACATTTCCAACTTATTTAGACTATAGCATCCCAATATGACCATTTAATGATAATCTATCTGCTGACAAATTCAGAATTTTCAAGGTCACCCTTTACAAGCCTTGTTTTCCTAAAATAAATTTGATGTCTTATGAAGCTAAAGTAATTATACATCAATAGATCTGTCAAAATTGGAATACAATGTAAATCAACAAGTTTTAAGGAAAGCAGGTGGATAGAAAATTGATGCAAGAATAAGAAAAAAGAATTACAGAGGATTACATAAGGCCAAACTAACAAAAAAAATTGATTGAGAGAAACCAAAATCCATTTTAAAGGAAAATTAGATTTGCAGAACACTGGGCCAGGGATGCATGCCTTGCTATAAACTCATGTATAAGGAAACAGATGATGTATGTTCCTCTCCATTGTGAATATTGCAAAAGCCATCCCAATGGAAACAACACCCTATATTTTAAGTAATCTAAGGTAAGTTCCCTTTAGATTGAGTGCTAATCTAGCAGCAATTATAGGTTCTTTATTTGAACCCTTTATCTGCAAGTAAGGAATCGACAAGTATTATATATGATCCACTTCTATGAGAAGCTTATCATATTGATAAATCATTGCAGTTACTTCAATGTATGTGACAACCTGGTACTCAAGGTTTAGAAGTCCAACTACATTCTTCACACTCATGTCAAAGCCAAGTTTAAGTTGTATAATAAAATTTCCTTCTTTGATTGGCTCTCGTATTAACAATGAAAACTACCCCTCACAGATTCTCACATGTATGCAATAATTTTCAGTAAGTTTCCCATTTGATCATAATTTAGACACATGTAGATAAATACTAGTAAAATGTTGAACCGTGTTGCTCATCTTTTCTTTGCCTAAAACCTTTATTATTTCCTGATATGAAACCTGTTTGTTACTTTTTAAGACAAAAAATGAGCTCTCAGAAGAATGTATAGGATCAAAATCATTGTGAATTTTAAGATGTGCATGTACAAGATGAGGCTCAATGTGTTGTTGAAACATTGGGAAAATTGTTGTCAAGATCTCATTTTGGGCAATGGGACAAGAAACCTGTTGAAGATAATGGAGAATATTCTAGAATAGGCAAAGTTGGTTAATGTAACCTCAGGATAGGAATTAGTTTCTATTTCTTAGGATGCTGTTCTAACTTCCCTAAAACCATGTTTTCTATTTAATGTGTAATGTGCATGAACAATGTAGAGCATTCTGCAGAGCTAGACTCTCCTAGTTCAGACTCTCTTTCGTAGAATTGACCAGTGGGTTTTATTTTCTTTAATACAAGCATTTCCATTTTTATCATGGTATCAGAGAGTCAAGGCTAAGGAACCTGCATGTTGGCTGGTGGGTGGTTCTTTGAACTGAAATCATCGCAGTTGTGAGGAGGATAACTGCGACGATTCCGAAATCATCGCTAGTTCTAAGTGCACCTCTGCGACGAGTGCACTATAGCTCCTTCACGCAAATTTTATTCCTTTTTCATCATAGGAAAGACGTGTACAGCTGCAACAACGTCGTAGAAAAGACGTGTACATATGCGACAATCGTGGAAGCCAACAACAAGGTTGTGGCTGCGAGGGGAAGCCAATAACAAGGTTGTGAATGCGAGGGGAAGCCAAGAATAAGGATGTAGCTGTTAGAGAAGCTGTGTGTGGAAGCGAAGAACAAGGCTGTAGCTAACAACAAAAGGTTGTCTGGAGGTTGAGAAGAAAGCCATGGTGATCTGCGCGTGTGCTGCGAGATCAAACAACATTAAAGAATAGTGATCTGTCTCTATCACAGATTTCGGGTAAATTTAACATCGTTTACCTATCGATTTTTTTTTTTAAATCACCAAGATGAATAACAATATATTTGAAGCATGCATGAACAAGCATAACAAGCTCGATGGTTCCAATTATGCAAATTGGAAGTTCAAGATGCAAACTCTGCTAGAAGCACAGAGTGCTTGGACGATTGTGAATGGGGATGAGCCGAAGCCCGTTGTTGGATCAACGTCGATCCTAGAGTGCGAGAAATGAGAAAGTAGAGAAAGGACAATGTTAAAGATGTCAGTGAAAGACTGCATTATACCGCACATTAGAGAAGGTAATTCAGCTAACGAGATCTGGGGAATTCTGAAGGAATTGTACGAGATCAGGTACTCAAATCATCTTCTGTTCCTCAAGAGTAAGATCCTATCCATGAAGATGGAGGAGAATGAAACAATTGCTTCATTCGTAGTAAGGATCAAGGATCTGAAAACCAAATTGTCAGACATTGGTCATACAGTTGACGATACAGATCTTGTAACCATTACAATGAATGGTGTCATTGATGACTATCAAATGTTCATCACTGAGATAAATGTCAGAGACAAGATCCCACACTTTGAAGAGTTGACAAGTATACTAATGCAAGAAGAAGAAATAAGATCGTCTCTAAATCCCCAGAGTGTCGATCTTGCATTGATCGTGAAGAAGAACTTCTACAAAGGGAAAGGGAGTCCACAACAACAAAATAGAGCAAACTCACATAAAAGGCCAAATTTGACTCAAGGTATGCATCCGAATAAAAACTACTCTGAAACTAAATGTTTATATTGTGGAAAATTGGGCCATATTGCCAAGGAGTGTAGGAAAAAAAAATATCATGAAGAATAGCAGAAGCTAAAAAGACATGTAGGTCATCTCGTGAATGGTGATCAGGTGTAGAATTTAAGATTGTTCATGGCAGATCGTGATGAAAATGTTGATGCAGAAATATGGTATGTAGACTCAGGAGTGTCAACACATATGACAGGGAATAAGCAGTGGCTCGAAGATTTTAAAGAAATCAATGAAGGCGCACAGATTTACCTAGGTGATGATAGAAGCCATCAAATCAAAGGATGTGGGAAAGTTTCTGTTATTCTACCTGATGGTAATATCAAACAAATTTATAATGTTATGTATGTGCCTGGTATAACAAAGAACTTGATTTTTGTATCTATGATTATAGATCAAGATTTGAAAGTTGAATTTTTAAAATCTAACTGCTACATTAAAGATCTGCTAGATGGCATGAAGATAGTTGCTACAAGAATCCGAACAGGAGGACTATACAACTTGGATGTGAGACCTGCACCGGTTCGAGCATTGACATCAATGAGCCTGACTACATAAGAGCTTTGGCAATAGAGATTCGACCACATCAACTACAATGATTTGCTGTTACTACAAAAGAAGGAAATGGTAAGAGATCTTCCTATGCTAAAGTAAGTACATAATGATTGTGATGCATGTACATTAGGCAAAATACATAGATAAGAATTCCTTGTTCAAGTAGAAAAGAAATAGAGGGATATACTTGAATTAGTGCACACAGACCTTTGTGGACCCATGCAAACAAACTCTTTAGGAGGTGCACTGTATTTTCTACTGTTTATTGATGATTGTACGAAGTTTTTTTGGGTGTATTTATTAAGTAAGAAGAGTCATACATTCGAATACTTTAAGAAATTTAAAAATATGATTGAAAGACAAACAGGGAAACAGATAAAAATTCTCCATTCTGATCAAGGGGGAGAATACAGGAAGGATGAACTTATCATATATTGTAAAGATCATGGAATTTTGCAGCAGTTCATAGTGCCACATACTCCACAATGGAATGGAGTAACAAAAAGAAAAAACAAAACACTGGTGGAATGTGCTAGAAGTATGCTGAAAGGTAAGAATCTTTTGAATGGTTTTTGGGCTAAAGCAGTGAATACTGTAATTTATTTAAAAAATAGGAGTCCTACAAAAAGTCTTGAGTCTAAAACTCCTTTTGAAGCATTATATGGAAATAAGCCTGCAGTAAAAAACTTAAGAATATTTGGATCTAAAGCATTTTCCCACATACCAAAGGAATATAGAAGAAAATTAGATTCAAAAGCCATAAGATGTACTTTTATAGGGTACTGTTCGTCATATAAAGCATGCAGATTATTTAATCCCTCTACTCACAAGATCTTTGTTAGTAGAGATGTTAAATTCCATGAGCAGGACCATGAAGAATCAGATGAGCACTATGAGGAATGGGGCATTCCGTACTTTGTGGAAGAAGAAGAAGTAGAAAGAAATCGGGGTCAGTAGTAGACAAAGGCAGAGGATGAACAACAACAATAGCAGTAGCAGCAGCAGCGACAACAACAATAGCAGAACAGCGATAGCAACAACAATAGCAGCAACAGTAGCAGCAACAGTAGCAGCAACAGTAGCAACAGCAACAACAACAACAATAGGAAGAAATAAATGATGATCGAATAATATTTGAAACCACCACCCCACCTCTCAAGAGATCAAGTAGGAAAGCTCATATGCCTGCAAGATATAGGGAAAATGCTTTTATAACTAGTATGATGAATGTGGTTGAACCGTCTAGTTATAAAGAAGCAAATTAAAGTAGTGAATGGAAAACAACCATGGAACATGAATATGATTCAATAATCAGAAATAACACTTGGGAATTGGTTGAACTTCCTAGAGGAAAATAGACCACGGGTTGTAAATGGTTACATAAATAGAAAATTAATGCAGATGGAACTATAGAAAAACTGAAAGTTAGGTTGGTTGCAAAGGGCTACTCACAAAAAGAAGGGATAGACTATGAAGAAACCTTCACCCCTGTAGCTAAATTGAATACTATCAGAATGTTATTTGGTTTAGCTACTAAGAAACATTGGATGATGCACCAACTAGATATAAAGTCTGCATTTTTGAATGGAGAACTAAAAGAATAGGTTTATCTAGAGCAACCGGAAGGGTTTGTCCAGAAAGGAAAAGACCATTTAGTCTGTAAATTGAAGAAAGCACTTTATGGACTGAAACAAGCTCCCAGGTCATGGTATGAGAAGATTGATTCATTTTTTCTACAAGCTGGCTATAATAGAAGTAAGAATGACCCTAACCTTTACACCATGAAAGATGGACAAGGGTGCATAGTGTTGATTTCATTATATGTAGATGATTTGATAATTATAGGTCATGCTACATATCTAATTGATGAAATCAAGCAACAGATGTTAAAGATGTTTGAGATGAAGAACCTTGGTGAACTCAGATACTGTTTAGGTCTTGAGATCTGGAGAGATTCAAGTCAAACATTTATGTCCCAAGCAAAGTATGTCAAAGGCCTGTTAGAAAAGTTTAGGATGGATCAGTGTAAGCCTGCACCAGTACCATTGCAGTAGAACATCAAATTGCAGTGTGAAGATGGCTCAAAAGCGGTAGATGCATCACTTTACAGACAACTGGTTGGAAGTTTAATCTACCTAAACACCACTAGACCTGATTTGGCTTATGCAGTTAGTGTGCTAAGCCAGTTTATGTCTAAGCCACTTGAAAGCCATTGGAATGCAACGAAGAGTGTTTTGAGGTATCTACAAGGTACTGTAGATTATGGAATTATTTACACTAACTCTTCTGATGTTAGATTGGCAGGATATGCAGATTCAGATTGGGCAGGAAATGTAGATGATCATAGATCTATAACAAGTTATGCATTCAATCTTGGATTTGGGGCGATCACATGGAGCAGCAAGAAGCAGAACACAGTTTCCTTGTCCTCAACAGAAGCAGAGTATCAAGCCAAGTGTGCAACAACGTGTGAGGCAGTTTGGTTGCGGAGACTTCTCCACGATGTTGGGGAAGAACAGACAGTCGCAACAACAATCAGATGCAACAATCAGAGTTCAATCAAGCTGGCCAATAATCCAGTGTTTCACAAAAACATTAAACATATTGATACTCAATTTCACTTTGTCAGGGACAAAGTGCAATCCAAAGAAATTCATCTGGAATATTGTAATACATGTGATAATGTTGGAGACATTTTCACTAAGCCTCTTGGAAAAGTTAAGTTTCAAATGCTTAGGGAGATGTTAGGCATACATGTGAACCGATTATCCGTTAAGGGGGAGTGTTGAAGATAATGGAGAATATCCCAGAATAGGTAGAGTTGGTTCATGTAACCTCAGGATAGGAAGTAGCTTCTATTTCTTAGCTGTTCTAACTTCCCTAAAACCATGTTTTCTATTTAATGTGTAATGTGCATGAACAATGTAGAGCATTCTGCAGAGCGAGACTCTCCTGGTTCAGACTCTCTTTCATAGAGATGATGAGTGGGTGTTATTTTCTTTATTACAAACATTGCCATTTTTATCAAAACCCTGTCCATATCTCTTTGCACTCTTGCAAAAAGATGTGAATGAACTCCACTTATAACGGCTATCCAGATGTCAAGAGAAGCTCAAATTTCTCAGTGGAAAGCATATACACCTTCAAATATAACCACACAATAGTCTTCATAAAATTCAAGATTCTTGAAGCCATTGTGAATACATTTCTCAAAATCAAACAAAGGGATCCTTGTGGTCTGTCGAGCTCTTATGTCTTCAATATTCTTCAAAAGAAGAGATAAATCAAGCGAGCTAAAATCATCAGACTTGAAATCCTTCACTTGACCTATTTTATAATAGATTTCCAACCAAATGACATCACAACTATCAATGTTTTCCATCGTATGAGCCAAACTCATTTTACCAAAACCACTTGGCCCTCCAATGCCGACAATAACTGGAAGACCCTTGGCATCTAGTAGAGTCTGAATAACCTGTGCAACAAGTAGTAGACCCCTGTCTAAATCAAATGAATTAGGCATAGGTACCAATAGGATAACATCCTTGCAAAAGTATTTTCGGAATTCTCTATTAGCTCTAAAGTATTGACCACATGCAATGATGAAACCACAACAATGTGCAACAGGCATCCTATTTCCAATGTGTGGAATGAAAAGATACACAAAAAAATAAATTGAAAAATTGAAAAATAACAACTAAATTTAAAAACTGACCAACATTGATGCCAATCCCAGACCCTATTTCAAAGCCTGTCATTACTTGCCCATCCATTCCGTGCTCCAATGTTGGTGACTTCGCTTTTAATATTCCAAGTTGAGTACTGAAGCAACCAATTTTTGAGGCCTTTTAAATGTTGCTTTTTAGCTTTTGTAGCTTTAGGGACGTGTTGGGGACTCTCTCTAAACCATAATTACCAAATTCAATCGTCCTGATTTATAAAAATAAAAATAAAAAAAATAAAAAAAATTGGTCCGTTAGATTATTTTCGTCGAATAATATGTTTATTCAAATTCGATACACGATAATATACGAAAAATAATAAGATTTCAATAAAATTTAAGGGCGTATATTAAGCGACAAGTTTTCGCTGGAAGTCCATATATACTAACCTATGGCTTAAGATGTACACCAAAATTTATATAATATTCTACTGCTTATGATATATACTAAAAACTATAGAATAGGTTAACGAGATAACTAACGAGGATTGATATATGATTTATTTTCAATTTATAGCTTAATAAATTTTTTATTTATAAATTAATAATTTGTGAATAATGTGATATATAATTTATTCATTTTAAATAAATAAATAAATAATATGACTTTTGTAAGTGGATTTTTTTTTTTTTTTTATATAGGTTTTTGAGTAAGTATAAAATTGTAAGATTTCTTTTCCTAAAGAATAAAAGTTGTTACTAATTACTTAATTATGATAAAGTAGAATTTGTTTTGTTTTGGTTTGGTTAATGTGGAGTTTATATGGTGAAATGTAATAGGGAATTTGTATAGAAATTTAGTCTATATTGAACATCATATTATATAATGTAAACATTATTTGTTATATAAAAAATTTGGGTAACATATTATTTTAAATATAAAACTATAAGTTTTGTTTTTTATATAATTTTATTTGCAATATTTATGATTGAAATCATTTTTGAAGAGCTTTGACGCTATAAAAATATAATTATCTATTTCAAAATTTTTAATATATTAAAAAAAATTGATATATTATAATATTTTATACAATTTATACTCCAAATTTTTCGATATGAATTTTAAGCAATTGTTTTTGTTTTGTTTTGTTTTTTTTATTTTTTATTTTTATTTTTTTTTATTTTCGTATCGAATCAAATTCGAACTTGAACTCGAATTCGAATTTGGTAACTATGGTATGAACAATTCCACTTTGAAATTGGAAGTAGTTTCGAACTCATAAATGTACAAATGAAATGAATAAATAAATAAGTATTCTCTTCCATTTACAAAGAGAAGCTGCCAATTGTCTATAATCATTTACGAGAAGTTTTACCCTTCCAAAAGTAAGATGCAATAACATTTGTTTTCCAACAACATTTTAACTTGATACCAATGAACTATAATAAACCATTCATTTATGAGTCTTACGATATTTAGCCCATATTCTTGGCTCAATTCCACTCCACTCTCAAATCGAAATTGGAAAGCTTGAATTTGGGGCCTTCAAGTCTGTATAATTATAGAGAATGAAGTCTTTAACAGAGGAAGAGACACTCGATGGCGATATTTGACAAAGATGGCTTCATTGCAATATTCTCCATTGCAGATGTAAGAAAACAATATAGCAAACACATGACAGAAGAATTCTATACTGTCTGAAAAATGATAATTCTATACAGTTGACAAGAGACAACTAACAGACTGTAAATGATAAATTGTTTGATATTTCTATGTTTGAGAAAGAAATATGTGTTTGAGAATTAGTGAAAACTCTTTTTCATATTTAAAATACTATTTGAAATTGAATTAATAGTCATTTGGTGAATACACAAGAATGGTTCCAAATTTCATTCTAGATTAGTATTTTGAAGGCCACCAAGAATGAACTAATATTTGAGAATATTAAACCAATTCATTAATTAAAAATTTGTAGGTTATATAAGAGATCAAACATGAGTGGATTTAATAGATCCTTGGGGATCTGCTCAGTATTAGTTGTTAGAAAATTATATATTACAGAGAAATGGAACACAAAATATTGCAGAAACATAAACATAGAAAAAACATAAAATAAGAGAGACACAGATATATGTGGTTCACCCAATTTGGGCTACGTCCATGGAGAAACATCCAGTCCTTCCTTTATATTATCCAGCAAAATGAAGAGATACAACCTACAACAAATCCGTTGTAATTTCCTCTTTTATCTCACACAATCTCCTCTCTCTTTCTCGCTCTGAATACACATATACATAGCCATATAAAATTCCCTCATATATAGTGAGGGGTTTCAATCTAGGGAAAAAACCCATAAATTAAACATAACTTCTACCATCAGATCATATGCCTAATGAACGGCTCAGATTGACTATGAAATTATAATATCAAGGCAATTTTACATCTATTTTTAGGTTCGGGGGCCTTGCCCCCTAACCCGTGCCGGCGGGGAGCTCATAAAAGTCATCGTTGTCTCTCCCCCCCCTTGACGCCACTAGTAGAGATCAAAAGGGCGGTGTTTCCGCCCCATTATGAACTGTGGTCCAATGCAATGATACCGTGAATAAAGAAGATAATTAGGCTCCACACCCAACAATCTGTCACTTGGATACTGATTACAACAACTCCATTTTTACATCATTTGTTGGAAAATGACTCCAATTTCGACCTATTTGTTTGTCATCTTCATCATCATACTTGAATACTAATTGAAACTTAGTAGAATCTCAGTTTCTCCCTAATTACATCTTTTGTTAACATATCTATAGGATTTTGGCTAGTGTGTATCGTTTAGAGCTTCAACTGTCCATATTCCAACATTGACTATATGAAATGGTACTTGAGTTGTATATGTTTTGTCTTGGAATGAAATATTGGGTTATTTTCAATATGAATGACACTCTGGCTATCACTGTATAACCTGCCCAACTCCTGGTTCTTCCCCAATACATCCATAAACCTTTGGAACCAAATCATTTCTTTACTAGCATTTGTAGCAACAACACACTCTTCTTCCATCATTGAGAGTGCAACAACACTGCAATTTTGAAACCCAACTGATAGTTGGTCCACTTACAGTAAATACATACCCTGTGGTGCTCCTGTTATTTCTATCACCTTCCATGTCTGCATCAACATATCCATGTAGAGCAATGTTTGAACCACCAAATCATAATTCTTGATTTGTGGTACCTCTCAAATACCTGAGAATTCACTTCACTACCATCCAGTGTTATTTTCATGGATTTTTCATGTACCTTCTTACAACTCCCACTGCATGTGCAATATGAGGCCTTGTGCATACCATTGCATACATTAAGCTCCCAACTGTTGATGCATATGGAACTTTAAACATATAAGCCATCTCTTCCTAAGTCTTGGGACACATCTCCTTACATAGTTTTAAATGGCTAGCCAAAGTTGTAGTAACTCATTTTGCATTTTGCATATTAAATATTTGCAACACCTTTTCTATGTACTCACTTTGAGACAATGTTAATTTGCGTTTTTTCCTGTCTCTAGTTATTCTCATACCAAAGATTTTTTTGCAGCACCTAAATCCTTCATTTCAAATGAATCTGGCAATTTTCTTTTGAGCACATTTATTTCCTACATGTTAGACCCTACAACAAGCATGTCATCTACATACAATAAAAATATAATTAGCTACCATCATTTTGTCTTTTGAGATAAACATAATGATCAGAGTGACATCTAGTATAACCTTATTCAGGCATAAACTTGTCAAATGTTAGATACCACTACCTTGGAGCCTATTTTAAGCCATACAAGCTCTTCTTCAACCTACACACTAGTTTCTCCTTCCCTTTCACCTCATATCTTTGTGGCTACTGCATATACATCTCTTCCTCCAAATCCCCTTGGAGAAATTTCGTGTTTACATATAACTTCTCAAGATGCAAATATTCTACTACTACTAGACTTAAAATAGTTCTGATTGAAGTGATTTTAACAACAGGAGAAAATATCTCATCAAAGTCTATACTTTTTTTCTGTGCAAACCCCTTCACCACAAGTCTATCTTTATACCTTTTTCTACCTCCATCTTCTTACTTCAACCTGTAAACCCATATATTCTGAAATGTTGTTTTAGCTATAGGAAACCTGACTAAGTCCCAAGTCTAGTTGTGTACCAAGGATTCCATCTCTTATTTCATGGCTAGCTCCCACTTCTTCCTAGTTTCTACCTGCACTTCTTCTTCATAACATTCTGGTTTGCCAGAATAAGTTAGAAATACATAATATGATTAAGGAGAGTATCATTTAGGGGGTCTACTTATCCTAGTAGATCTTCTAACACCACTTTTAGGTGTTTGAGGTGCCTCCTATTTTTGTTCTTGTGGTTGTTGATCATTATGATTTTCAGGCACGTTTACTTTTCCTGTGATGTCATAAAACACTGTGTATTCTATGTTTTCTTTTTCTTGTTTCTTTTCCTACATCTGATCCTTATATAAAACCTTTTCATTGAATATGACATATCTTCTCCTAATGATTTTTTGATTTTCATAATCATATAAGCGATAACCAAAACCATTAACACCATATCCAATAAACGTAAATTTCTTTGGTTTTGCCTCAAGCTTTGTTCTATTTTCTTTATTAATGTGGACAAAGGCTTCACAACCAAAAGTCTTTAAAAATGAGTAGTTTACCTTTTTACTTGTCCATGCTTCCTCTGGAATACCTCCATCCAGAAACTTGAAGGCGCTCTGTTTATTAGATAAACAATAGTATCTACAACATCTACCCCAAATTATAAAGGCAATCATGCATTAAATCTCATGCACTTTGCATGCTCCATGAGTGTCATGTTCATCATTTCTGACACACCATTTTCTTGTGGTGTTCGTGGAACTGTCTTCTCTCTGCGAATTCCATACTCTCAACAATAATTATCAAACTCTTTGCTACAATATTCACCTCCATTTTCTGAACTGATACACTTCAACCTTTTTCCCGTCTCAGTCTCAACCAAAGATTTCCATTTCTTGAAAGTATCAAATACATTAGATTTATTTTGAATACAATAAATGCAGGTTTTCCTGGTTGCATCATCAATAAAAGTAACATAACATTGAGAGCCACTGAAAGATGATACCTTAGCAAGTCCCCATACATCTGTATGCACAAGCTCTACTTTTTCATTCTTTTTTTCTTTCCCAACTCTGAGAAATCTGTCTCTCTTTTGTTTTCCATAAACACAATTCTCACGGAATTCCAAATCAGCATGCTTCAAACTTGGCAACAAATTTCTTGAGTGAAGAATCTACATCCCCTTCTCACTCATGTGCCCAAACCTATTGTTAGTGTTAGTCTTTGAAACCTTCCTCCAGTGATCAAACATGCTCTTACAAAGTGATTTTAAGCTGTTAAGGTCAAATTTTGTCATTTCAGTGAGTCTTCAAGCAAAATTTGGTCACTAGGTATTAGGTCTAGGGTTTGTTTTCACTCCTTTCAAAGTTGTCCAAATGTCCGTCCATGTCACCATCCAGCTGAGTATACCATCATTCAAAGGGTTGTCATCATCATGTCAGGTTCCAATGGGTCATGTTACACCTTGTTCATGCTTCAATTGTGCCTAGGTAAGGTTCATTTCCCTCTCCTAGGGTTTTGAAGGTAATTTCTCTTGGATGGTCAAATCATCAACAAAACTTGTATCCTGATGTTCATACACCTTCCCATATCCTTAATGTACCTTATTAAGCACTTCCCATCACTGATATCCCTCAAATTCCTCATTTTCACACAAACCCTAGTTTTTTGTTACAATTTGACAATTCTCTAGGCTAGGGCTGTGTTTTGCCCTTTTGGACCCCTTCCCCTCACTCAATATATGAAATTCCACTTTCTCCTGCTTCCTAACATCCCTCCCTACTTCCCAAAATTTTCTCAAGAATTTAGAAGCCCCTTATCCCCTTCATTTCGACAAATCCCCTGTTCCAAACATCAGGATAGGTTTTACTCTGATGATGTTTCTAAGCAAGAAAAGACAAATTTGGGAACACTGAGCAAGGTTTTTGTCCAAAATAGGCCAAGGAAGAAAAACCTCCTTCACGTTTTACACAAGTGTCATGGTTTTAGAGAAATGTCAAAAATACAGTTGCCTCAGGAGAATTGATGCACCTCTGTAGTGACCTTGGGAAACTTAAGATTTCTCCTAGCTTGGTTGGCCAAATGACTTTCTTGATGAGTCAAATTATAAAGAGACACAAAGATATTTACAATGAGAAATCATGAGCTCAATTTGGGGTTGAGGAAGACCTTCAAAAGTTGACTGCAATAGCACTCTGCCTTTAGGCAGCCTCATTTTGCACATTTTGACCAGTCTTGGGAGATTTGACTTTTGGTAGCGCAAATGAACTGAAAATTAAAAAATTCGAGTTGTGTTGGAAAGTAGACTCAATAATATTTCCAACGAGCTATTCCACGCCCAATTTGGACACTGAGAAGGCCTCAAAAAGTGTCCTGCAAAAAGAGTTATGCACCTGTTAGCTAACGCGGTGCACCTGGTGCAAGTTTTACACTGCAATTTGAACGAGCGCGGCGCACCTATAGAGCGCGGTGCACCTGGGTAGTGGCACAGCACACCTGCCTGCTTAGCCCAAATTTCACTCAAATCATTTTGCCAAGCTCCAAATTTGTGCAATTTACATTCTACAAGTAAGTGAAGCATTCCATAGTGCCATTGCAAAAGTTTTGATCATCATTCATGGTGTGTAAATAGGTGAAAAGGAAAACCCTAGTTTGTTGCACAGTCACATTAAAAAAACTGTCTAGGGTTTCAAAGTTGTCATTGTTTCTGTTTGCTCCCCTTGCATCAGTTACATTCCCCTTCACTACATTTCACTCATCTCATTTCCCCCTTCCCTCTTTCATTCACATTTATCTATTCACATATCCCCAAAACTAAAAACCCTAATACCTAATCCCACTACTCCCAAACCCTAATTGGCATCTCTAAACCCTAATACCTAATTCCTACTATCCCCAAACCCTACAAGCCCTAATCACGCCACCAAAACCTACACACTTATCCTACTCACTCCTTAAACCCTACTCACATCCCTAAACCCTATTCATACATACATTTCCACACTCCCTTCCCCATACACTCTGCCCATTCCGTTCCTCCATCCTATTCCATACTATTATCCACAAACCATTCATATATAATCACATTTTTCAAAACCAAGGGAAAAAAATGGAAAGAGACAGTGAATATGACTATGATAAGCAGCAAAGCAAAGGTAAAGAGAAGATACACGAGGATGATATAGATGACAAACAAGAAAGAAAGCAAACAGTTGGAGGATAAGTAAAGCCTAATGGAGCTAGAAATGTTGAAACTGAAGAAGCAAAATGACGAAGAGAACCATGTCACTTTGACTTCCATTGAACAAGAGATAGAGAATCACAAGGAGTCTTGGTTGGAGAAGATGAACATGCACTTGGAGAGGCTGCTGGACAAGGCTAACAAGGAGAAGGACATGTTGCGGCACATGGCTTTTCATTATTTGGCAAGAAACATAGTTTGCAAAGCGAGAATAAGGACTTTGAAGGCCAAGTTGAGGAAAGCTTTGAGCAGGAAGAAAGAGCAAGATAAGCTCAAGTTCTTGGCTACGGCTTCCTTGGCCCAACATAGTACTTGACGCAGGTCACTCAGCCCAAATTTCAAGAAATTTGGCACACTTTTTGTCAATTTTGAATTTTTGGAGCAAAACACAGATTTTTTTGCCTGGTGCGCCGCGCCACCCGGCGCGCGCTTTTGCTATGGGCCTCCTTTGGAGGAAAACTCAAAATTTTTGGATTCCCCAGGCAAAAATATTATTGCCCACAAATGTCCAAGAAATTGTGTCAAGTTTTGAGCTTCCAAAAGGGTAAAAAACACCTCAAAGATGCCCTTTCTGCACCTTTTTGGCCACACAGGAAGCAGTGTTGGGAGAACTCACTTTTGGAAGGGAAAATGGAAACCAAATTCATAAATTCTACCTGTTTTGGAAAGTAGACAGATAAAAATTTCCAACAAGCCCACTTAGAGAAAATTTGGTGCACGAGAAGGCCTCCAAAGTCAGCTGCAAAAAGGCGCGATGTACAGGGACAAAGGCGCGACACACATGATGGAAAAGTGACTTTTTTGCCCAAAAAACTTAGTTTTTCTCAGTTTGACTTTTCTCTCTCTCATATTCAAACTCATGATGTAATTTGATGTAACTTTATTGATTTTGATGTAAATATGCTAAAATTTCACTCATGGAGGTAGATACATCATAAAAAGGTAGTTTGAAACTGAATGAATCAGTTTCCTAGGTTTTAGAGGCAAGCTGTTCCACTGCCTACTTTTCAGTTCTTAGTTTAGATCTTGCTGAAACAGCTCCTAAACTCATGAATTCAACCCCTAAAGCCTAGCATGATTTGTTTTTTGCCTATATCTAGTAGCTTTTCAGTCATTGGTAAAGGTTGGACTCTTGTGAATGCTTTGAGCATTATTATACATTCATCTCTGCAGTTTAGCAAAGGAATAGACCAGGGTTTGCAGCATTTTGTGGGATTGTTGTGGCAAGTTGATTTGGTATTGTTTTTCCTTCTTTAATTCAAGTTTACATGTGTTTATGTATGCCATCATCTCTCTCTTTTCATCTGAACTAAATGAGTCAAGGATAAAGGTAGAAATCATTGATGTCGCAGTGTTCTACCTAGGGATTGTTTAGTTTTTCATATTTTCAACTGTTTGAAGAGGATTCCTGAGACTCTCATGCTCTCTCCAACTCCTGATCAGTATTAATACTCTCCATCTCACTTAATTCATAGTACTAAACCATTTGTCGACCTCTCTCCACAGAAACCTCTGCAAGACTGACTCCATTCCCCGGACCCAAATCTGCCTTTCACATTTGAGCTAGCAAACCAACATTAAACTCAATTAAACTCCTCTAAGCATATAACTAGCCTAAAATTAGTCTTTATATAAGTCATCTCAAGCCTTACTTGCCATATTTTCTTTGAGATTGACAAGTAGAGAGCCCTCTCCCGACCTGGTAGGGCTAGCTACCAGGTTAAGCATGGTTTGATGTTACCCTAGACCTGCCTTTCTCAGCCTGAGGTAGATTTAGGCTCATAACACGTATGATGCCACAATGTTGTATCTTCTCATATAGAGTTTAAAGAATTAACAAAATTAGAAATACCATTGCATAAATAAAGCGTACTAACCTTTCCTCCTTTTTCTATTACCAAGGCTCCTTTAGTGACCTTCTAGGTTTTGTCTATAAAAGTAGTTACACAACCTTCACCTCCTAATTGCCCTGTTAAAATTAGATTTGTCTTCATATCTAGAACATGCCTTACCTCCTTCAATAGCCATTGGTTTCCATTTTGTTGTTTTATGAAAACTTTACCCATTCCAATTATTTTATAGGGTTTATCATCACCCAAACGAACATGTCCAAAATATCCTTGAACATAATCATGAAAATGTTTCCTATCAGGTGTGACATGGAATGAGGCCCCTAAATCTACTACACAGGTATCAATAATATTTTTTAATGAAAGAATCAAAGCATCTTGAAACACATCACCTGTCACATTCGCTTCATGATTGTTTTCTTGTTATGCATCTCCTTTTCCCTTCCGAGACTTACAGTCTTTCTTCAGGTGTCCTTTCTTCCCACATTTCTAGCACATTATCCTCGATCTAGACTTGGATCTTCCTTTCCTTGAATTAGTGTGATATCCTCGGATCTTTCCTCTTTCCATTTTTCTTCCCATAGAATCTGCAGCCAAAGAGTTACTTGATGTCTCACCGTTTTTTGTCGCATTTCCTTGCTAAGAATTGCACCAACAACATCATCAAACTTTAAAGTACTATATCTAGATTTAGAGTTACTAATGACCATAACTAAACCATTCCAACTTTCTGGAAATTAGCAGAAAAATAACAGATCCCTAACTTCATCATCAAAATTTACCCCCACAGAACATAACTGACGGGTAACCGTATTAAATTCATCTAAATGATCAACAACAAATTCACCTTCTGACATATTCATATTAAATAAACACTTCATAAGAAATACCTTATTTGAGGCCGAGGATTTTTCATATAGTTTGGCCATTGCCAACATTAAACCCTTTGTTTTCATTTCCTTTGAAATATTAAAGGCTACCGACACTGCTAGGAACAATCGTATTGTCCCAAGTGCCTTTCTATCGAGAATATCCCATTATGTGTTAGTCATATTCGCCGATTTATTTGTCTTTCCACTCAATGGTAGGTACAGATTTTTCTGATATAGATAATCTTCCATCTGCATCTTCCACATCTGGTATTTTTTGCCATTAAATTTTTCGACCCTACACCTACCATCTGCCATTTCTCCCACTCGAACCAAGAACCCTTCTTTCCTGCAAGTTTATTAGCCAAATAGACCTTCAACTCTGATACCAGTTGTTAAACAATTATATATTATAGAGAAATAGAACACATAAAATATTGCAAAAACATACACAGAGAAAATGCATAAAACAAGAGAGACATAGATATATGTGGTTCACCCAATTTGGGCTACATCCACAGAGAATCAACTAGTACTTCCATTATATTATCCAGCAAAATGAAGAGATACAACCTACAAAAAATCTATTATAATTTCATGTTCGCTCTAACACAATCTCCTCTCTCTTTCTCACCCAGAATACACATATACATAGCCACTATACAATTCCCTCATATATAGCGACGGGTTGCCTTCTAGGGGAAAAAACCATAAATTAAACATAAATTCTACCGTCAGATCATATGCCTAATGAACGAATCATATTGACTACGAAATTACAATATCGATGAAATTTTACATCTTCCACAGGGTCCAATTTAGCAATACCTCTAAATAAAGAAGACAATCAGGCTCCACACCCAATATTAGTTATGCTCATTTATGCACATAGTAAAAGAAATATTTATATTTATCATTTTATATATGTGTGTTAGTCGACTAAGAGAGGACAAGTCCTAAATTACATTAATAAATCTCATATGGAATGAATAATTGATACAGTTCAAAATGGTGAAGGCACAGGTAAATCGAGGTGGCGTAGGATCATGACAAGGACCTCCTACAAATAACCCACTATAATCACCAAAGCTGGCTCTCATCTTGTGTTCCCTAGAAGTAATTAATGAGACTTTACGAGGGTGACAAACAATTGAGGTGAAGTGGATCACCCTCCATCAGGGTAGGGAAATATCGAGGGATTAAGAGACTCTGATAGAGGACCTCCAATCAAGAACATTACTAGGGAGATCCAAAAAATTAAGCTCCCAGAGTTTGCTGGAGGTCACACTAGTGAACGAACAGAAGCTTGGTTAGAAGGAACGAGAAGGTGCTTCACACTCAGAGATTATACATCCAATTCAAAAGCTAAAATAACAATATTCCAACTCAGAGACACTGCTCTGAATTGATGGGGTAACTTAGAATGTCAAATACACCTTACTCTAGACACAGTTACCTGGGAGTTATTTGAGGAGAGATTCAGGAAAAAGTACCTACCATCATATGATGAAGAACAACAGGTAGTAGCCTTCCATGCTTTGGTACAGGGAAACCACAAAACGGAAGAATATGAGATTAGATTCATGGAATTGGTCCAGTATGTCTCCTACATGGATACTGATCAATGCCAAGCAGATCTTTTCATTTATGGGTTGAACCCTAATATTACGACAATGGTGCAGATGTCGAAACCATCCTCAGTTGCAGAAGTTGTTGAACAGGCTCGTTATGTTGAATAAAACATATATTTAAAAGTGGAAACAAAACCATTTTTCGACAACAACTAAGGCTTATGGGGAAGGATCCTCACACCTTCTCTAGGGGAGGAAGCTTGAGGCCACCACCATATGGAAATAGGGTTGTACCCAGAGCACCAACAGTGGGGATTTTAATGGCTACTAGTGCAGCTTCACCGACAACTTCGAGGACTCATGCAAATCATGGTCAGACACAAGGAGCCATAAGCAGGGATAGGGATCTCAAGGGAAGGAGCTCTTTCCAAAGAACTCCACAACATTATATTCAGAGTCTACCTTGGATCACTTGTTTGGGATGTGGGGGACCTCATTACCAGCACAAATTTCTTGAGTTACAAACTAGTAACAACCGTAGAGAAGGAAAAACACCAATGGTGGGAGCAAGTAGGCACCATCGAATTTATGCAGCAGTTGATAACCAACAAGTTGAACACCAATCTATCATGGTAGAAATCTTGGGTATGATAAACAATGTAAAAGTGAAAAAAATGTTTGATTCTAGTGCTACAGATAGTTTCACTTCATGAGTTGCATTAGAAAAATGTGGGTTGGCAGTCTATGAGCACAATGAATTTAAACAAGTCGAAATGGCTTATGGGATAAAACATGTTGTAGGACCTAGTCTTGACCAATGTCAGTTGAACCTCAGGGTGTGTATAACTAAGTTGAAGGGATACGTCACAACATTGGGGATGTACGATGTCATCATCACAATGGACTCACTAAAAGCTCATCGAGCTTTGGTAGATTGTTTAAAAAAGAAGGTGATTTGTTTAGACGATGAAGGTAGGTCAATTGAGATTTTTGGTATAAAGAGAGGAGTGCCCCTACGATTCATCTCCATGATGAAGGTGAAACGTTTTCTCTGGAAAGGTTGTAAAATATATGTGGTCAAGGGTGTAAGTGACCAAAAAGGACCCTTCCTATATCAACACCCAGTTTTTTTAGAGTTCAAGGATGTTTTTCTTAAGGAATTGCTTAGATTACCTCTTGTAAGGGAGATCAATTTCACAATCGATCTAAAACCTGGTGAAAAACCAATATCTAAGACACCCTACAGGATGATAGCTGCAAAACTTTGTGAGTTGCAGATGCAGTTAAAAGAGATTTTAGACTTGGGGTTTATCAAACACTTTTCACCTTGGGGTGTACCAATGATTCTCGTCAAGAAGAAGGATGGTTCCTTAAGGTTAAGCATATATTATAGGGACCTAAATAGAGTCACAATAAATAATAGGTACCTGATACCTAGAATAGATAACCTATTTGATCAAATGAAGGGAGCATTAGTTTTCTCAAAGATCGTTCTACGATATGGATACAAACAATTGAGGTTTAAGGAATGTGACATCTCAAAACTACATTTTGAACTTGGTTTGGGAACTACCAGTTCATAGTTGTTCCATTTGGTTTGACAAATGCAACAACAATATTCATGAACCTCATGAATGTTGTGTTCAAGAAGTATTTGGACCAATTTGTGCAAGTCTTTCTAGACGATATTCTTGTGTATTCCAAGAACGAAAAGGAGCATGAAGAGAACCTAAGGGTTGTATTGACTTGCTTAAGGGAAAATCAATTGTATGGAAAATTGTCAAAATGTTCCTTCTTTCAAAAGAAAATTCATTATCTTAGGCACATCATTTCAAGAGAATGGATTTCAGTTGACCCAGAAAAGGTAAAGGCCATAATGGATTGGCCAGTATCGAAAAATGTTCATGAGGTGCATAGTTTTATGGGGATATCAGGTTATTATCACAAGTTTGTGGAAGGGTGTTCGAGGTTTTCAAAAGCTATCACCACATTACAACTGAAATGGGTTAGGTATGAATGGGCATATGAATGTGACACTACACTCACTGAACTAAAGAGGTTACTAAATAGTGCACCAATCCTTCAAGTACCAAACATGTAAAAAGACTTCACTATCTGCACCAGTACTTTCAAGAAAGGATTGGGAGCAGTATTGATGCAAGAAGGTGGAATAATAGCTTAAACGTATAGAAAATTGAAGAAACATGAAGAGTTGCATCCTACCCATGACTTAGAGTTAGCAGTAGTAACGCTAGCTTTGAAACTATGGAGACACTACCTCATTGGGAGAAGATTTGAGTTAAGAACAGATCAAGAAACCATAAAGAACCTCTTCACTCAAAGGGATTTGAATGCTAGACAGAGGCAATGGAGTGAATTCATGAGTGAGTATGATTTTGGGATCTCATACATTAAGGGAAAGGAGAATGTGGTGGCCAATGCACTAAGCAGGAGGCCATGAACCTTCTCCCTAGTACCATTGAGGGTTAATTTGAGGGATCATATGTTGGAAAAACTCTTTGAGCATAGTTGGTATATAAAGGTTATATCAACACTCCAAAATCAGAAGTAGATAGAACCAAAGTTTGACCGTTATGTCCTTGAACAATATGGAATATTGAGATTTGAAGGGAGAATGTACATCACTAAGGAAGGGGGTATAACAAGAACCATCCTTAAAGAACCACATAGAGCACTCTATTGTGAAAATCCTGGAGTGAAGAAGATGCATCCATACATGAAGAAACTCTTCTTTTGGCAGTAATGAAGCACAACATAGTCCAGTTTGTTGCCAAATGTCTTGAATGTGAATGAGTGAAGGTTGATCATCACCATCTAGCAGGACGCCTACCACCACATGGCATCGCTATGTCTAAATGGAAGGTCATTTCTATGGATTTTGTTGTGAGCTTCCCACTCACTTAACAGAGGCACAATGCTATATTGGTTGCAGTTGATAAATTGACCAAAAGTGCCAATTTCATCCCAGTGAGAGACACTTATGATCTGAATTTAAATAGGAACACAACAAATTACATATATAACCCTAAATACAAGGATGCAATAGAGATAACGCTTTATTTAATTAATATCAAATACTGAAATATTCTTACAAATATAATGGAAATAAGACTAGCTTGGACGATGATAGCTTATCTCTAAGAATAGATGTGGCGGCGACATGCCCCTAAACTATGTTACAATGAGGCTCAAGGGCCTATTCATGATTGAAAACATGAGAAAACCCTAAACAACCAAAAACCTAACCCCAAGAGATGTAACGCTAAGAGTTTTTGGGCCATGTTGGTGTTAGTTGGGTATCCAACTTCCCGGGGTCGTAACTTGGTCATATTATCTCTGTTTGGCGTGTATGCTACCTTGTTGGAAAGGTCCATTTGAGTACTACAAGTTTTTATATAAGCACTTTCCTATGGCAATGGCCCTGTGAAGGACCTCAAAAAAAGTTGTTTAGGGGGTTAAAATTGCTCAGGATGTTCAAGACCTGAAAAATGCTAAAAATAGTAAATGTTGAAATAAACAAGGAAATAATTGAAACTGATTGGAGGTCTAGGTGGAATAGGTGGGTGGCCACCAATATCCACCTAGAACACTCCTCCCCCCTTAGAAAGCAATGGTTCCCATTGCACGTAGAGCCTCCATGAGGTGAGGAAATTTTTGTTGAACCTGGTCCCTAGTGAGCCACTTGCCTTCGTGCAGGAGTTGGCCAGCTTTAACAACCCAATATAGTTATACCTTCTGCTGGCGAGTGTTCTTGACCTGTGTATCCATAATTCGATCAGTTGTGGCTTGTTCCACACAGTTTGGGTTTAACTTTGTTGGTGTGAGTTGTTATGCAATGTATGATGTGTTCAGTAATGGTGGGAAGTATGGTCAAAAGTGGTCCACTTTGAACACTAGGTGTAGACGAAGGAATGGGGGAATGTTGAGCTCAAAAGAATTATCTCCCACAACCTTAGTAATGGTGTAAGGACCATATCAGAGTGGTGTGAGGTTCCGATGGGCTTGGTAAGGCGTTCTTTATGAAAATGCAACCAAACTCTATCGCCCACCTGAAACCTGTGTGGCACCCAATGTTGATCGTGTCACTGCTTGTACTTAGAATTTGACTTCTCCTAAATGTCGTGAACCTACTGGCAAATGTGTTGGATGAATTCAATAAATATGGTTGCTTTATCAACCTTAGAGAATATATGTGTGGATTTTGTCTGTGTAGTTGCATAAGGCATGACAACATCAGTCAGACACAATGGTTCAAATCCTAGACCTACTTGAAAGGGACTACGACGAGCTGAGCAATGGAGATATTTATTATAACTGTGCTGCACATATTGAAGAATATAATCCTAGGTTTGAGGATGCTTGGAGTTGTACATGCAGAGTATGTTCACTATCATCCTATTGAGGACCTCCGTTTGGCCATCAATCTGGGGATGGAAGGCAGTCGACTTAGTGAGCTTGGTGTCAAATAATGTCTAGAGGCTTGACCAGAATGTGCTGAGGAACATGCTATCCCAATCTAATATAATGGTCTGCAGGATCCGAAAATATACCCATACATGTTCAAAGAATAGTTTGGTAGTGTCCTCTGTTGTGATACTCTTCTTGTAGGCCGCCAATATAGCCATACAAATACACAATCATTACCATGCATGGTAGAAGGGAGGCTAGACATATAGTCCATAGATATGGATTCCCATGGCTGGCTAGGAGTAGGCAGAGGAGTGTATAGGCCTTGATTCTTGATGCTTGGCTTGGTGATGGTGCAGGCAGTTCAGGATCTAATATATTTTCCAACATCTAGTCGGAGTTTGGGCCAATAAAAGTACTTTTATAGTATAACCATAGTTTTATCCACACCAAGATGTCTTGTGACCCGACTGTAGTACACATCCCAAGTCATCTTGGCACACTCACTTGAAGGAACATAAATGTGGCCTAGGTAGCATAATAATGCATCATGGAGGTGGAAATCTGGATCAGTTTTGTATAGTTACAACCATCCACAGGTCTCGTGACCACAAGATTTGAGAACATTAATCACTGTTGCAACTGGGGGCCGACTAAGGAAGTCTACAACATGATTGGTGCTTCCCTTTTTGTATTTAATATTCAATTGAAATAGTTGCAGATATGTATACCATTTATGATGGAAATCATTATACAAGTTCCCCTGTGTTAGTATAAACTAAAGGGGTTGATGATCGGTGTGGATTACCATCTCCTTCCCCAGAATGTAGTGCTTCCACTCTCAGCAAGCCTACATGATGGAGTACATCTCTTTATCATAGGTGGGGTACTTTCGAATTGTATTAAAAAGTGTCTCACTATGATAGGCCACTGGATGCCCATGCTGGGTGAGAAATGCACCAATAACATGGGTTGAGGTGTCTATCTTGATTTTGAATGGCTACTGCAGGTCTAGTAGTGTGAGTACTAGTGCAGAGTAGAGGCGGTGCTTCAACTCAATGAACGACTTTTGTTGGGACTCGAACCAAAGAAAAATCATTTTGCCCTGCCGTTAGTAATCTGACTCAAATGCGAGGTGATATGGGAGAATCCCAACACCAACCTTCGATAAAATTTTGCAAGGCCCAAAAGGTAGCGAAGCTCCGTTAGAGTGGTCCTGGTTGGCCAAACCTGAATGACTTAGATATTTGTCGGGTCCACATGCACCCCACGCTCATCTATGATGTAACCCAAGTATTGGACCTGGCTCATGCCAAAGGTGCATTTCTCTAAGTTGGCATATAGTTTGTGCTGCCGAAGGGTTTGAAGGAGCTAACAAATGTGTTGCATGTGTTCTTCTCAACTCTTACTGAAGAAGAGGATGTCGTCCAGATTAACCACCACGAATGAGTCGGTGAAGGGCCACAATATGTCATCCATTAGTCTCATAAAATTAGTAGGGGAATTTGTTAACCCGAAGGGCATAACCAACCATTCGAAAATGCATTCTTTGGATTTAAAGGTAGTCTTCCATACATTTGTGGGCTCTATTGGAACCTGGTGATAACCAGACTTCAGGCCGATCTTGCTGAAATACTTGGCCCCCTTGAGTTGGTCCATCAAGTCATAAATCCGTGGGATTGGATACCTGTTTGTGACAATGATTTTGTTTAATGTCTGATAATCAATGTAGAGCCTCCAGGTCCCATCCTTCTTCTGTACAAGTACAATCGAGCTCCCACAAGGCGAGGAACATGGTCGGATGTGCCCGTTTTGCAGCAACTCCTAGATTTTCTGCTTGATCTCTTCATTTTCTAGAATGGAGTGGTGATATATCAGCTCATTGGGTAGAGGTGCTCTAGGAGTCAGATCGATCAAATGCTTGACCTAACAATGCAAGGGTACACCTGTGGGTGAGGAGAAAATGTCCCTATATTCTTTCACAACTGTATCCACCTGCTTCTGCTGCTTGGAGGAACCCTTCCTAGGGGTCATGCATGTGGATATGATCTTCCCCTTACCTTGAGAAAGAATCATAAAGAAAACAAATTTCCCAGTCTAGGAGATGACCTTAGTGCATTTCTTAGCAGAGATCAAAGAGATGGAGGTAGGTAGTTCTACCTTCGGTATCCTATATAGCTTACTACCCAAAGAAATAATAAGAGAGCGAGGTCTAGACTCATATACAACATGCAACTTCCATAAGTATGGTTGTCCTAATATTGCATCACAAACTTCAAGAGGAGCAACATCACACAATACCTCATTCGTGAAGGGCTCGATGCTGTAGGGAAGGTGACACCATTGGTTGACATGAAGATCTCATCCTTGGTGAAGCCACCCTATGGTGTATGACTGCAGATGTTCTATAGTCGATAGTCCCAACTGCTTCATGACCTCTACTTATATGAGGTTCTTTTGGCTCCCGCTGTTGATAATGAACTGCAGCGAAGAACCCTTCACCCACAATTGTGAGTGGAATAGGTATTCCCCCTCTTCTGGATCTTTAGGCTCGATCTTCTAGATCTTGGTGGTGGCCACAATGGCACCGGGTTCTGCGTAAATGATCTACTTCCCCTTGTCATTCCTCTTGTTGGGTTCTGACTCAGAGTCCGAACTTGCATCTGATTCGAAAGCCTTTAGCTCGGCCACTAGTGACTGCTTAGCTCGACACTCACTGGTGTTGTGAGTGGAGCTCTTATGGAACTCACACCACTTTCTTGTGTCCTTCTTTCTCTTCGTGGTGTTGTTCTTTTCTTGTAGCTTCGATGGGTTATCCTGGATAACCCTGCCTTGGCTTTGTCGTTTTCTTTGCGGGTTGGGATTGCCTTTCCCTTACTTGAGATTCACAGATCCAAAATATCACTTTTTATGTTTAAACTTTTTCTCAATCTTGATAGCATATTGGTATGTCATGCCGAGTGAGGAGATGTATAGGAATTCCATCTCATCCTAGATGTACCTATATAGGCAGCCACGGTACTTGATTACCCAATGTTTATCAGAATCCTTGATACCCAACTTCGTGTGAAGGGTATGAAAAACATTGGTAAACTCTCACATGTCTTGGTCCCTTCCATGCCGCAGCATGTTCCACTTTATGTTTTTATCCTCATACCTCCTGATAGGGTAGTATTGCTCCTTGATGGCATCCCAGAATGAATTCCAAGTATGTGCAGCCGAAAATAGTGAGGTTCTACTTCCATCCTTCTTCTCATAGTACATTTCCCACCAGTACTTGACGTGGGGGGCGGCTTTGAGAAGTGCAAAAGTAATATTTTCCTGGATGGAAAAATCATGAACATAAAAATATCCTTCTAGCAACTTTAACCATTTATCTACATCAACCGCATCTATTTGACCCTCAAATATGGGAATGTAAAAGTTAACTTGTACCTTAAAGGGTGTGGCACTTCCAGTGTAGATGCTATAAGGAGATGCATCACCCTTGGGTAGGAACTGAAGAATCTGGGAAAAGTTGTCCATCATCGCATTCCTCTATCGCTCAAGGGATTCTTCAAGCAAGATTTTGAAAGTATCTCCTTCCCCCTTGTCATTTTTTTCTTCAGCCATGGGAGGCCGTCGGGATTTGTGATGTTGGTCTTACAAAGGTTCGACTAGTTTGAGCCCTAACTCCTTATATCTTGACCTCGTTGGGGACATGCAAAGAAAAACAGAGAAAGAGAAAACCACTCTGATACCACTGATCCAAATTTAAACAGGAACACAATAAATTACAGATATAACCATAAATACAGAAATGCAGTAGAAATAACACTTCAATTCATTAATATCAAATACTGAAATATGCTTACAAATAGAACGGAAATAAGACTAGCTCGGATGATGATAGCTTATCTCTGAGAAGAGATGCGGCGGCTACATGCCTCTGAATTACTTTAGAATGAGGCTCAAGGGCCTATTTATTACTGAAAAACATAAAAAAACCCTAAACAACCAAAACCCTAACACCAAGAGATGTAAAACCAAGATTTTGTGGGTCCTGTTGGGGTTAGTTGTGAAGCCAACTTCCTGGGGCCATAACTTGGTCATATTATATCTATTTGGCATGTACGATACCTTGCTGGAAAGGTCTCTCCAAGTACTATAGATTTTCCATAGGACATTGCCCATAGCTATGGGCCTACAACAGACCTAAAAAAATGTCGTTTAGGGGGTCAAAATTGCTCCAGAAGTTCAAGACCCGGAAAACTACTAAAAATAGTAAATGCTAAAAAAAATAAGGAAACAATTGAAACCAACTGGACATCTAAGTGGAATAGGTGGTCGGCTACCAATATCCACTTGGATCAACTTACGATGTTATTGATGTGCCACAAGTTTTTATAAGTGAAGTTATTTGAATCCATGGGTTACCCACAAAGATCACTTCTGATAGAGACTCTCGCTTTGCATCTAAGTTTTGGAGAAGTTTGCAGTCAACATTGGGGACTCAGTTGAGCATGAGCACTGCATATCATCTAGAAACAGACTGGAAAATTGAAAGAGTAAATCAGGTTATGAAAGACATGCTTGGAGTGTACGTCATTGATAATCAGACTCAGTGGGAAAGGTACTTACCATTGGTAGAGTTTTCCTATAATAAAAATTACCAAAACTCAATCGAGATGCCTCCTTATCAAGCTCTATATGGTAGGCCATGCAGGACACCGTTGATTTGGGAAAAGTTGGAAGTTGGAAAAATAGTTGGGCTAGAATTAGTTCAAGAAATGGAGGAACATGTAAGACAAATTGAGCAAAGGTTAAAGGAAGCACAAGATAGACATAGGAGTTATGTTGATTCACATAAGAATTATTGAAGTTATGAAGTAGGAGACAAAGTTTTATTCGTATCCAACCCAACAAAAGAACCATTCTATTTGGGAAAGGGACTAAGTTTTCACCTCAGTTTATAGGACCTTTTAGGACCAAGGAGAAGATTGGACCAATTGCCTATCATCTTTTACTGTTATCCCATTTGTATAAAACTCATGATGTTTTTCATGTATCTATTTTATGACATTATGCTTCTGATGAATCTCACAAACTCGATTGGAGGGAATTGCGGCTCTTGAACGCGGGAACTGTAATGGTCGAACCATTACGCAAATTGGACCGTAGGGTTCAACAACTCAGACATCACATGGTGGAGCAAGTTAAGGTCCAGTGGGATAAGTATAGCCCATGATCTGTTACTTGGGAGGATGCAAAGACTATATGTCATGACTACCCCTCACTTTTTGAGCATATGTGATGCCCATTTTGACTTAGATAGCTACATATGATAAGGCTATATTTGTAGTTCCATGTTATTAAATTTATGAACGCTATGTAACATGATGCATTTTAGTTGGACATATGAAACTACTTATATAAATCAAGTATTGTTGATTATAATATTTTATGTATGACTTATTTGATGTATGATTTACTTGATGTATGACTTACTTGGTTATGATTTATCTAGTGTATGGATTATAAAGGTTATTGTTGTTTAATGTATGACGATGTGATTTATCTAATGAGTGACTTATCAAAATTATGATTTATCTAATGTAAGATTTATTTCCAGTATGCTTTTATGAAGTACAAAATTGACACATGGATACTAGACTTAATAACATGATGATTAAGATCAATTATATATTTTTTTGTTATGTATATGCTTGAATGATAACTAACCTGCAGATTGGAAAGAACTGTATGATAACCAGGATCTACCCTTCCGATGGGGGAGTGTTGAGACATCAAATGAGGAATGGTATGATGTACATTGTTCTATTGCCATTTGTATCTACTTGATATGAACTATTATGACATGGATAAAATATAAATGATAGGTGACAATACTACTTCACTAGATTATTCGATGACAAGTATCCAACCAGTGTCGTAGTGTGGTCCATATTAGGGTGTTGAGCCTAGTTTTGAGGAGGGGTTGAGGCATTTACTTCTGTGTAACCTCCAAGCCTCAAATCATAGGAGGGTGATGATGGAAATGCTCCCTTAGATGTGTGATGATGATTTCTAGTTGCCTACTGGGGAAGTTAGGTCGATATA
>APFE030089674.1:33150-63848 GCA_000404065.3 Pinus taeda
ATATATTTATTGAATTGTTATAAAAATAATAGATTTTGTGGGATCAAAGTCTAAATTAATCATATTATTTAATGCTCATGAAATTTATCTTCTTTTTTGTAAGCTTAAGCATAGATAAAAATTAGATCAATAAAGTTTAGTATATTTAATGTAGTTTATCTTATTGTAAAAATTAATTAGTTACTTTATTATTATAATATTACAGAACATATATTATCAAGTTTTAAATTAATAACTTAAATGATATACACATTTCAAAATTTTGGAAATTTATATTTATATTTAATATTTTATAAATAATTTCACTTAATTATTATGAATTCCAAAAACTTTAATTTTAAAACAATGACTAATCACTCCCATGTCTCTTTTACCTTCAAAGTTATATTATTGGACCTTTCAATTCTTTCATAATCACTCAAAATTTTAACTTTAAGCTATATCCATTTATCATATTAAAACATTTAAGAGAGATTAAGAAATAAAATGTGAGTGGTAGTTTCACTTATTTAAAGATGTTAGAGATGTTCAGAAGAGAGGAAAAGAGTTCTGTGGGTAATCTTCCTACAATTATTATGAAGTAGAATATTTTCTGATTCATGTGATTTCTGATCTTTCAGATTTATCTTTTTCTGCTGTTTGGTTTCACCCATGCATTTGAGTATGTAATGGAGATATAGGGTTGAGGATATTTTTACAAGTCCGCTGGAGCAGAGACATAGCTGTTAATAAGAGAAAGACAAAGTAATCTTTGTGCCAGAATTGTCATAATAAGATGTCTAGCCATGCAAGCGCTGTGTCTGAAGACTTGGCAGCCCAGAATTGTCTAGACAATGATAATAAACAGACTTACCGCACGATACAAAGCCAAATGCCGACATTCATCTTGAAAGTTATGAAGAGCCAGGTGCCCAGATTCACTCCGAGAATAAAAGAAAGCCAGATGTCGAGATTCAATCCGAAAGTTATGAAGAGCTAGTTCCCCATATTCACTCCAAAAGTTATTAAGAGCCAGCTGTGGAGATTCACTCCGAAAGTTATGAAGAGCCTGTTTGATCCAGGTGGATCTTCAAACACCATGGCATGAACGCTCAAAAATCAAAGTGATCAGAATGATGTTAAACTAGGACCAAATTGAAGAGCTCATCTTCCTGATCATGGAGGTGCAAACGGTTCGTCAATCCGAGTCTGGATGACAAAGTTATCGCGAAATGAAGGTCAGTTTGTTCCTATGGAAAATGGGGCATTTTCCTTTAAAAAATGGGTTTTTTGCCTTATAAGGAAAATCGCAATCGGCATAGTCCAAAGGGAAGACTTAAGGCAGGCCTTTGGGACCCCTGATTATTGATATCAGAGTCGGGGGCATGATAGATGTGATATCGGCGCTTTACAGTTATGCGATCGGCGATGAACAGGACTTTAGACCCTGTGATTAAAGATCACCGATATTGGCAATTAGCGCAATTGGAGATCGGCATCGGCACATGCCCATGTATCAGCGAAGGACCCAGGCTGCAGTAGTAGCGATATAGCGATTAAATCACAGCCGTTCGATCCAGAACTGATCAACGGTCCAGATCTGTCGGCGAGATCAGCGATCAACGATTGGCGACCTATGATCCTGACTTGCAATATATCTCAGACCCGATAAGTTTATAGGCTCGATTTTATAAATTTTGAAATCAAAACTATCAGATTTTTCAATGATTTTCAGTGTTTTTTCCAGGGTTTTGTCATATCGTTGTAAAACGATAAAAGGCCTACTTTTAATGGTTGTTGCACCCGCTGATTGTTCTATAGAAATGACTTCTATCACGAGAAACAAACCTTCGATTTTTACGCATTGCCCTATCCCAAAAATGTGTTATAAAAGACGATGGGTAATAGAGATGTGACAGGGGTGTGCCAGAGGAAGAGAGCCTGTACTAGAGAGCCCAAAAGACTGTTAATGGTGACTAGATCATGAATGTAGAGAGCCGAGGAAGGCGAAAGACTGTGTAAAAAATGCGCGTGCCAGGATGGTAAGCCTGACCTGCTGCGTGGAAAGGCTGCGAGGAAGAATCCAGAGAGTTTGTGTACTAGAGAGAGCTTGAAGCTAGTGCAATGCTTGAACCCTAAAAATGCATAGAGCCATTAATCTATAGCGTAAATAGCCATAGAGGCACAACGCTTGAAATTCAGGCAAATCCAGAGCTACAGTGACATAAGCCAGAGTGCTACAGAGCCAAATAGCTAGAGAGCTACACAAGCCGACAATCCAGAGTAGTTCCTCTCTTCATGATCGATTATTCTTCTATGATCAATTTCTCTTTATGATCGATTAATTTATTGATTAATACTTATTTGATCAGATCTTCTTCAATCGCTTATTCTTCTTGTGTATTGATGCTATGAGATCAGTGTTTGAGCAAGCTTTAGCACATTGACAGTTGCTTCAAAGCAATGCTTCTTCATATGGACATTCATAGTGAGGCTGCGATAGATTGGGAGCGCACTGTGCCTGCGCAATGATGATGTGAATAGATGTTCACTGTGGATTGTTTTATCCACTTCTTCATTCATATCTTCAGATGGCTCGTGGTTGGTTTGAGGTATATGATTATTTCATATATTTCTTCATTTACATTATGCAAAATCTTCTTTATTTTTGTGTTGTCATGATTCCTTTCTTCATGTTATGAGGAATATTTATATGATGTACTTTATGCTTAGAGATCACTTATTCTATGTTGCTGGGATACTCTTGTCGTCATTGTGCATGTGTTTTTCTTTGACATCCCTTTTGTGCCTTGTTGGCAGGATGGGCACCATACATGTTTTGTGTCATATTGATAGGAGTTTTGATTGAGAGTTATAGTTGTGGAATATCTCTTAGAGACACTCTTGCATGAGGGCATTCTTCCGTGTATGATCGAGACAACAAACTCTTGTGTACATCACTTTTATTGACAACACCTAATGCAGCGGCCTACACCACCTTGACTAGGGCCCAGAGATGTAGTCCCTCCTGGACGAACTCTGTTAATAACATCTTATGCTTCCATGTGCTGATGATTATATTGTTACTCTTATTTTCCGCATGCACTTGTATTCCTTAACATTCTTTTAAAAATCAATTTTAACACATCACGAAAGTAAAAGGTCTTGGTAAGGTCCTTCTTCACACCCGGACCTGGATCAAGAAGGTATTAGAGCAGGTTTTAACATTGATGTGAATTGCAGCATGAACAATGGAATGTGCCATGACAGAGGATGAAAGAGCGATGTACGAGACCATGCTCGACATCTCCAAGAAACTGGAAATTGTGTATGAAACTATACATAAAGAAACAGAGGAAAAGCAACGGTTACAACTTCAGTTAAAAGCCACAAAAGAGGCCATGGAGGAAATGAAGCAAGACATACATAATCTTCAAACAAAGAATGATAAATTGAAGATGCGCTTACATGAAGAGAAAGAGGAGAAGCATAATTTTCTACTACAGCTGCAAGCAAAGGAAGAGGCCTTGGAAAAGCTGCAACGAGACTCATGTGAGGTAAAAAGTATTTCTCCATCTTCATGTATATCGCCTGATGATGATTTCGCTTGAAAATCATACCACAGGAATTGGCTCCAAATTTCTAAAGAGAATAGGGTATGAAGGAAAAGGCTTGGGCATTAATGGCCAAGGCATTGTCAATCCCATCAAAGTAGAGGAATTACCACGTCAGGCAGGACTTGGGTATGTTAGGAAAGAAGTTGGGGAATGCGATCCACCAACAACGAATGATCAGCAGCCCTCATTAGTTCTTTCCAAATCGAAAGAGAAGGTAAAAGATGTTGATTTCCTTTCGATTTCATCTTCTGATAGTATGATGTCTATTGGAGATTTGGAGATCCTGATTACAGGGACAAATATGAGGCTCCTTGCAAAGACAAGGCATGAGGAGAAAGAGCTTGGTGCTAACAACCAAGGCATGACCCAACCTTTGGAGGTTATGCATGAACCTTGATTTTCAGGCTTGAGGTACACCAAAGAAGAGTGCTCAAAGGTGTCAGAGTTGTCTGAGACATCGTCGAGGAAAAAGAATGATGGGAAAACATCCCCATAATCCCATGGAAGTTTCCATCGCAGGGAGAGAGTCGAGGCAAGCTCTCATCGCCATACCGACATCGGAAATATGAAAGGAAGGTATAATCACTTTTGATCTTCGAATTTTCATTATGATCATGTTGTTAATAATGAACGAAGGCAAAGGCATAAAAAAACGTGCACTTTTTGTGGTTTACCTAACCATACCTTTTCCAAGTGTTGGAAAAGTATGGCAGCACTCAAAAAGATGAGGTGTGAAAAACCCTCGCAACAACAGGTTAAGCAGATATGGAGGAAGAAAACATACTGCAGCCATTGCGACAGACATGGCCATCAAAGAGCCACTTGCTGGAAGCTCCATCTGGAGCAACGCCTTAAAGACAAAGCGTCGGTGCGTGAAGCAGGAAGAACAGTTGTTTGACAAGCAAAAGGTCTTGGTAAGGTCCTTCTTCACACCCGGACCTGGATCAAGTGGTATCAGAGCAGGTCTTAACATTGATGTGACTTGCAGTGTGAACAATGGAACGTACCATGACAGAGGATGAAAGAGTGATGTGTGAGACCATGCTCAACATATCCAAGAAAGTGAAAGTTGTGTATGAAACTCTATAGAAAGAAATAGAGGAAAAGGAGCAGTTACAACTTCAGTTGAAAGTCATAGAAGAGGCCATGGAGGAACTGAAGCAAGGCAGACATAATCTTTAAATAGAAAATGATAAATTGAAGATGCGCCTACATGAAGAGAAAGAGGAGAAGAAAAATTTGCTACTACAGCTTCAAGAAAAGGATGAGGCCTTGGAAAAGCTGCAACGAGACGCATGTGAGGTAAAAATTAGTTCTCCATCTTCATGTATATTGCCCGATGATGATTTCGCTGTGTTTGAAAATCATACGAGAGGAATTGGCTCCAAATTGCTGAAGAGAATGGGGTATGAAGGAAAAGGCTTCGGCATTAATGGCCAAGGCATTGTCAATCCCATCAAAGTAGAGGAATTACCCCGTCAGGCAGGACTTGGGTATGTCAGGAAAGAAGTTGGGGAATGCAATCCACCAACAACTAATGATGGGAAGCCCTCATTAGTTCTTTCCAAATCGAAAGAGAAGGTAAAAGATGTTGATCTCCTTTCGATTTCATCTTCTGATAGTATGGTGTCTGTTGGAGATTTGGAGATCCCGATTACAGGGACAAATATAAGGCTCCTCGCAAAGACAAGGCACGAGGAGAAAGAGCTTGGTGCTAAAAACCAAGGCATGACCCAACCTTTGGAGGTTATGTATGAACCTCGATTTTCAGGCTCGAGGTACACCAAAGGAGAGTTCTCAAAGGTTTTAGAGTTGTCCGAGACATCGTCGAGGAAAACGAATGATGGGAAAACATCCCCATCATCCCGTGGCAGTTTCCATCATAGGGAGAGTGTTGAGGCAAGCTTTCATTGCAATACTGACATCAGGAAGGTATAATCACTTTCGATCTATGAATTTTCATTATGATCATGTTGTTAATAATGAACGAAGACAAAGGCATAAAAAAAATGCACTTTTAGTGGTTTACCTAAACATACCTTTTCCCAGTGTTGGAATAGGATGGCAGCACTCAAAAAGATGAGGTGTGAAAAACCCTTGCAACAACAGGTTAAGTAGATATGGAGGAAGAAAGCATACTACAGTCATTGCGATAGACATGGCCATCAGAGAGCCACTTGTTGGAAGCTCCATCCAGAGCACCGCCTTAAAGACAAAACGTCAGTGCGTGAAGCAAGAAGAGCAGTTGTTCAACAAGCAAAACCTCCTCAAAGAGGTGACCTGTTCACATTGATAAGTGAAAAATGGTTTTTTTTACTTTCTGTCGTTTCATGGTCATTCTTTGTAAGTCATTTTTTGCAATTTAAAGTGTAAATGTGATGATGTGTTTCCATCACGTAGTGAGCAACAATGATGTGTGGTCATGTTTTGAGTTGCATGTTAAAACTCTAAAAGAAATGTTATGTTTCCCCCACTTGTCAGAACAATCATGTTTGGCTTTTATGTATATAAATCATGTGTTGTAGTGATGATGAGTTTTCCATCACTTTTTGAAGCAACCATGATGGGTTGGCCTTGTTGTCATATATGGAGTATTTGCGTCCGCCTTATTGTAAACTTGACCACTGAGTATGAGTTATAAACTCGTGGCAAGTATGGGATGTTTGGGGTCTTTAGTTTGGTCATGTCATTTAAAGCATGTAATTGCAAATCCATGTATCACAGGTTGCAGATGTAGCATGTGTCGGTTCGTCACTTAAGGCTTCGAAGAACAAAGGTGAAGGAGATAGAAGCAAGACTTTTTTAGGACATTTGTGATGCAGACAGGGTGCAAAGAAGGTTGAATATTACTTTTTATGCTTTTGGAGGACCAAAATCTCCTAAGTGGGGAGGATTGATCCAAGTGGATCTTCAAACACCATGGCATGAACGGTTAAAAATAAAAGTGATCAGAATGATGTTGAACTAGGACCAGATCGAAGAGCTCATCTTCCTGATCATGGAGGTGCGAACAGTTCGTTAATCCAAGTCTGGATGATGAAGTTATCGCGTAATGAATGTCAGCTTGTTCCTATGGAAAATGAGGCATTTTCCTTTAAAAAATGGGGTTTTTTCCTTATAAGGCAAATTGAAATCGGCATGGTCCAAAGGGCAGACTTAAGGTGGGCCTTTAGGACCCCCAATCAACGATATTGGAGTCGGGGGCATGATAGAGGCGATATCGACGCTTTACAGTTATGCGATCGATGCTTTACAGTTATGCGATCAATGATGAATGGGACTTTAGACCCTGCGATTAGCGATCACCGATATCGGCGATCGGCGTCGACACATGCCCATGTATCAGTGAAGGACTTGAGCTGCAACAATAGAGATATAGCGATTAAATCACAGTCTTCTGATCTGGAACCGATCAACGGTCTAGATCTATCAGCAAGATTGACGATTGATGATCGACGATCTACGATCCCGACTTGTGATATATCTTCGACCCTATAAGTTTATAGGCTCGATTTTATAAAATTTGAAATCTGAACTGTCCGATTTTTCAATGAGTTTCAGTGTTTCTCCAGGGTTTTCTCATATCATTGTAAAAGGATAAAAGGCCTATTTTTAATGGTTGTTGTGCCCGCCGATTGTTCTATACAAACGCCTTCTATTATGAGCAACAAACCTCTGATTTTTACGCACTGCCCTATCCCAAAAATGTGTTATAAAACATGATGGGTAACAAAGATGTGAGGGGGGCGTGCCAAAGGAAGAGAGCCTGTACTAGAGAGCCCAAAAGATTGCTAATGGTGACTAATTTATTATTTATTTTGAAGCCAATAATATATTTGTGAATGTTAATAAGGAAAAATTAATAAAAAAATAATTGAATTTTTAAATTTATTTATTAGAAAAAAGTTTGTATCGTTTTCATTATTTAATTTTTTGCTAGATTAGACTCTACATTTCTGCTTTGATGATGAACCATACTAGATAGTCCAAAATGCTTAAAATCCAAAATTATTATGTTATTTTTATTGAAAAAATTTCAATATACAATATATACATCACATAAGCCTTAATTCGGAAAATAAAATATCTATAATGGTTAGATCTTGATTTAGTCTAACAATATTTTATTATTTGACTAGATCTAGATCTATCTTAGTATTTTTTTATAAGTAGATAAGTTTTTCCCTCACTACTTACACATGATCATTATCATCGTCATCGCTCTGATCTCACAACTCTTGAGCTCCTCATATTAATTTCAACCATTCTTCTTATTTTACCATTTGCAACCAAGGGAGAGAGAAGGGAACTATCTAAATATTAGGGACACAAAAGGACCCTCCCATGAAGGAGGACATTTAATACCTAGGTCTATGTTCTAGTGGCATCATTAATAAGATTCAATTTCTTTCAATTTGGTTCTCTTCTATGATTTTTGGCATATATTTTCAGATTTTATAAAAAGAATTACAGGATTTCTTAAACATTTTTTTTGGGAGATATGAAGGTTATTGTTAAAGATTGTATGATTTTGCATCTTTACTTGTTTTCTTTTTTTGTTGTTAGGTAGATCTATCACCAACTTTAAAAATTAAATATATGTTCATTTGCTTAGAAATTTACACCTAACACTGTGCAAACGTTCTCAGGCGTGCAACTCCTTGCTCCTACACTTAATTTTTTGTTTCAGTCCCCTATTTTTCTTTTCATTACCTTTTATTTTCTTCCAAGTTATTCATGCCCTCACACGGGAATGCCCATTTCCCCTTCCCTTCATGTCATTAAATCATGAATGAACATGGGCATCTCCTTTACCTCATCATGTCTTTACCAAATATTTGGTGGTGGGTGCCTAGCCATGGTAGCGAACACCACTCATAAGTTTGCCTCAGATCAAGGATTTGTCTCTCCACTTTTAAGGTCAACCAAATATATAATTATTTTACAATCATGGTCATCATTTATCATTACAAACTCATTGGCTAATACAAGGGGTGTTACATATACAACCTTAACAAGAATTGTCCCGGATGCGGGTGATCGTTAAGTTTTTCCGGCTGATGGGACAGAGGTCCCAAGGAGACCACGTGCCCATCACGCGCAAGGCGCAAATGGGCAACGAGGGTAACGACAATTCTAGGATGGTGGCTTTATTAGTCACAGGCTGGCAGACCGAAGGCATTCACGCTTCGGCCTCTCTTGGCTGCATTCCCCCTCTCCGTTCTGCGATGGATTTGACTGCAGCTTTTATGACAGATGACCACCGAGGTAGAGCTGGAAGCTCTATAAACAGCGGCCCTATCCGCCCTCCTGGCCTCATGCTCTCTGAATTCTGCGTTCCTGCTCGCCTGCATTCCGACCTCTGGGTAATCCGGGTCCAGTTCTTGGTTCAGGCAGGCTCTGCCCTGTTTTGTCACAGCTCGAACCTGTTCGTTCGGATGAATTACTCCCTGAATCTGCCCGCTAGCATGGCTCGTGAACGCCCACGACTACTGAGCCGCAGGGGCTCCAGTAGAGGGGGAACCTCATGTTGCCCTGCTGCAGAGGAATCTCGCCCTCCCTGTCACTGCCCACACTGCCATTGCTTCTGTCACTACCCCAACTCGGCCTTCACTCATCCTTCTCAGCCTGCCCAACTCCTGGAAGCCAGCTCCTCTGGCACCTCTGGCGCACCCTTCTTTGGCTCGGCCATCTTCTCTTTTGATAGCCGTTTGACCAGGCCGCGTATCAACGCTCATATCTCTGTTCTGTTCATTGATGAACCGGAGGAGGAAGGAGGCACCAATTCTCCGCCTGTTCCAGCTCCCCCGCAAGAAGAAAGCCATGAGGCCACTGCGACACAGGAAGACAAGGGAACGAGAGTTGAGGCTCCGACTCCTCACAAGGACGGCAACGAATCTCCACCTGCAGAGGCTGAGGAAGCTGCAACGAAGGAGCTGGAGGAGGACTACTATAGGCCCTGTCCGAGAGTGGAGGAGGAGCCGGAAGAGGAGTCGGAAGAGTAGCACGCGGCTCCAGTTCGGGAATTGATATCCGGGTGTTGGCTCTTGGCTTCTTTGTTCAGGTTTCCTCGTCCACTTGTCATTGCCTGTCTATGTTTTGTTCTGTTTCGGCCGTCGACGAGTCTTAGTGACAATGTTTTGGGGTCGACGTGTCAATGTTTTGAGGTCGACATGTCTTTGTTCTGGGGTCGACGTGTCTTAGTGTTTTGGGGTTCTTTCGGGTATGAGGAACTTAGCCGCCGTGGTGCTCCCCTGCGTGGGACTGATAGTTTCCGTTTCGGTTTTGGGTCCTCCCCTGCAAGGGATTCATGGTCATTGCTCTGGTTGCTGGTTTCCCCTGCGTGGGAACTTTCATGGTCCTCCTCTGCGTGGGAATTTTGAATATTTTTGTACGCATGGCCAAAGGGTTGAGCCCGTCTGCCAGGATCTATGGCAGCAGGCTCCCGCTGTAAAGCCTGACTGTAACTGTATCTTCAACTTTTGTACATAATAGAATAGCTTAATTTAGAAAAAAAAAAAAAAAAAAAAAAAAAAAAAAAAAAAAAAAAAAAAAAAAAAAAAAAAAAAAAAAAAAAAAAAAAAAAAAAAAACATTAACAAGAATTGAACGAAGGTTTTCTATATCTTAATTCCATTTTGTTGATCATCATATCCTAATGTCATCAATTGCATTTTGGACAATATCTACATTGGAGAGTGTTTGGAGTTGTGTGTAATGAACTTTCTCATCAACATTTTGGGCTAAGTATTGTATCCCAGGATAAACAGATACACGAAAGAATTTTGATCTTATTTAGTTGACCAAAGTATGTAGATAAATAATAATTAATCTACAAATGTTAAATTTATTATGTCGACATATCTGAATAGAAGTGGTTAATTAAAAATGTACCTGATTGAGAATGCAATAGTAACTAAATAATGTAATAATAGTAACTAAATAATGTAATAATAATTAATATATGGTAACTAAATTATTGTAATTAATGTAATGATAATTAAAATAATGAAATAAAAATAATGTAATTAAAATAGAGAAATAATAATTAATCAAGAAATGTTAAAGATGTTATGTCGACTCTTTTGAGTAAAAGAGAAGTTAATTCAAAATGATTAATAATGTAGTTAAAAAAAATTAAGTAATAATTAAACTAATGTAATAATGTAATTAAATTAGGTTAGTAATAATGTAGATAATTGCAGCTAATTTAAATTAATTATTGATAATGTGATTAATAATGGGGACCGAGATCTCTTAAGTTTCCTTCCACAATTGCCATGAAATTTGTTAGGATTTTTCTCTATCTCTAAGGCTTCTATAATTTTTCTTTTAGAATAATGCTCAATAGAGGCAATAACTTTGGAACTTTCCAAGCATATGGGGTGCTTTGTTCGTTTTGAGTGTTCAACTAATGTAGATTTCTTAGATCTATCATGAGGGATATTAGCACAATATTCCTTAAGCCTAGAATGGATTGAGCGGCCAATTTCTCCAATGTAAACTTTTCCACATCCTAAGGGATCAAATAGACACCTTTTTTTCTTTTAGGGTTAGCATGGTCTTTAGAATGGTTCAACATTTTTTGTAAGGTGTTAGGAGGAGAGAAGGAAGCATTGATTTGAGTTCTGTTGAGGATGTTTGCTAACTTGTTGGTAGTGTCATTGATATATAGAAGTTTGATAGATTTTATGAAGTCCTTATCATTTCTTTTTTGTTCATTATTATCTAGAGAATTTTTTATAGTATTCTTAATCAATTTTCATTGTACGTGTGATATTAAAATACTTGTCTATTATGTTCAAGTTCATTATTTAAGTGATCATTGTCACATATTTTCTTAGCTCTAATATCAAGGGTGATTATTACACCTATTTTTTGTGAGGGATGATGGCGGGAGTCTTGTGCCTTCATTTATAGACTTTAGCATTGAAAATATATTTTTAAAGACACATTAATATTAATTAACTTTTCATAGTGAAATATTATGATGCAATTTGAAGTTTTTTTGTTATCAATAATATTTTTTAAATGCTACTTATGTATGTATGCCTGTGTCATAAAGAGTGTGTATGCATTTATAGACTTTAGTAGTGAAAATATGTTTTTTATTGCACATTAATATTACTTAATTTTGCATAGTGAAATATTTGACTTATGGTGCAGTTCGACCTTTGTTTTATTATTAATAATATTTTTAAATTCTAGGTATCAATTTTATATCAAGATATTGAAATATATTAGTTAATATGGCTACTAAAATTGTAAATTATTAACAAACCTTAGGAATAAATAAACCATAGAGTTTAAAGGCAAGGGAATAATAAATCAAAGGGTTTAAACCCTAAGTTTTATATTTTTAATATTGGAGATTATTAATAATCCCGTGGGTTTATAATATTAATAATCAAATGTGTTTATTAATACTTTGGGTTTAATTAATTCTTAAGGTTTATTAATCCCTTTTGTTTTTAATATTGATCTCTTGGGTTTGTTGATCACTTGGGTTTATAATATTAAACTCTTGGGTTTATAATATTAATAATGTGTTGGGTTTATAATTTAATTAGTTAGGTTTATTAGTACTTTGGGTTTAAAACATTAATTCTTAGGGTTTATTAATTCCTTGGGTTTATAATAGTTTTTTGTTGGGATTTTTTTATCCATTAAGTTTAAAATATTAATAATCTTTTGAGTTTATAATACTATTATTATTTGCGAGTAATAGTATAATAACATAGGAGACCATAGACTTCCTAAGCTAGCTTTATATTCGAGCCAAAACTAGCAAAGACTAAAACGAGGTTGGTATAAAGACACCAGTCCTGGTTAAACCACATAGGAGACCATAGACTTCCTAAGCTAGCTTTATATTCCAGCCAAAACCAACGAGGTTGGTATAAAGACATTAGGTCCTGGTTAAACCATTGGGAGATCGACTAGAATGTTGCATTACAAAACATTAATAACATAAAAATATTGTTACTTCTAAGTTCAAAGAAAAATGTGGTGTGAGAAAGATTTAGCAGCTAAAAGAAAATTAATATGTTTTAAGGAGGTTATCAACCCCACCCTAGAAGATCAAAAGTATCTCTCTGTTTTAACTATCTCAAAGAAGAAAACTAATATAGCCAAGATTAGAACAAACTCTCATGAGCTCCATAGTGAAATGGGTTATTGGGCAATTCCTAAAACACCGTGAATGAAAAGGATCTCCCATCTATGTGAGAATATGAACATCGAAGATGAAAATCACTTCCTCTTAGAGTGAGGATGAAAATCACTTCCTCTTAGAGTGCCCCTAGTACAACCACTTTAGATCTCAGTTTCATAATCTTTGCCCACTCTCGATTTTCGTCTTCTTTCATCCTGTCAAAATTTGACATGATACGTGGAAAGCCACTGCCGAGAAAGCCACTGTCGGTAAAGTTGCTGCCTCTGCCAATACCTCACCTGTCTCCTGTTCTGCCATTTCAACTGTCGCGACTTCATCTTCTGCCATTTCAACAATCGCAAATTCATCTTTTGCTTTAGTTGGGCACTTATTTAATGAGCTCGACTACTTCGGACACTTAGTCACCTTCCTCCTTGGACTCCAGCTGGGATGATTTTGATTCAGATGTAGCGCGTGTGGAAATATAACCAAGCTAAAGAGCCCATGACGAAGCCACCACCATTGAAATAAAGGTAGTGTTCTTGTTTGTACTATGTACATGCAAGTTTTCCAATTACTTGGAGCCTTTCATGAGAGTCACAACCCATGGAGTCCATGCCGAAGTTTATGGAAATGTTGTTTATTACAATGTTGTGCCTTTTTAATGACAGCCTCATCCATGCCCAAGTTTCTAGTGCTGTCCTATTCCAATGCTTTGCTCGAGATTAATTCAGAATTAACTCTTGCTTCATGACTTGATTAGCTTAAACCTTAATACATGCATCATTAAATGGTCAATTAATATTATTTTGTATTTTTCGATTTATTTGATAATAATATATATATATTATATATATATAGATATATATATATATAATTATTTTATAATTATGTTTTATTTAACAAATATTTACAAAGAAACAAAATCAACATAAAAATTCCATACATGGCGAGAAAAAGTCACTGTATAAATAATTTAATTTGATTAGTGTTAATTTATAATTTAACTTAAATTTACGTGAAGTTATATCCTTTAATAATTTATCTATTAAAAGTATTATTTTAGGGATTCCAATAAAATATGAACATTTTGTTAAGCATATTGTTTGAGGGTATATTTGGACTCTTTAATAATAACGGTAGTATCATAAACAATAAAGTATACAATTATAAAGAATTTTTTTTTTAAATCGTTTAAGATGCATGTAAATTTTAATGCATGAATTAAAAGTAAACTTTTTGAAATGGCTTTTAGTTATTTATTTAATGTTGGGTGGTTAGAAACACTTTTTATATATAAAAGGTTATAAACCATTAACATTGGAAAAAAATGTCAAGCACTTTTGATTTTTTTTTTTAAAATTATATACTTATTTGTGGATATTAATGATTATTAAAATATTTTTATATTTTGAAATTAAAATTTAATTATTTTTATTATCTAAAAGTGTTTTTTTAACTTAAGAAAATATGGTTTCTTTTTTTACTTTTTTATAAATGATACATTAAGTTACAGTGATTAACATGAATAAAAAGCTACTAATTTGATATAAGTAAATATTATTAAAACAAACATATAAAATCACCTAATAATTTTCATTTTACCAACCACATAAATTTACTTATTTCATTAAAAATATATATATTTTTTTACTAAAAAATCATATCATATCACTTAATTTTAGTAATGATTTGATTAATATTGATAAAATGTAAAGAATAACCATTACAATTTCCCTATTTAATTACAAAATTATAATAAACTTTGCCTGATTATAAAGAGAGAAACACAAATATCCCAATCTCACAACCTTACTTTCAACATAGATTTGATACCTTTTATCTATTGCTTCTAAAAAAACACACAAGTATGATATGGTTTAGGGACTTAGCTATTAATTTATACATTCATTAGTTGTGTGGTGGGTTGTTTAGATGATCTTCCCAACTTTTCTATTTCTTGGGTGTACCCTTGTAGCTCACAATTGCTAGTTACATAGTTATTATTAATAAAAGATAATTAGGATTTAACAAAATATATTAAGGTTATTAATATGGTGGGTGGTGGATATATGTCTATCATGTATATGAAGCACATTGCTAAATATAATTGTAAATGTATTTCATATACCCATATAGATGTATATCAAGCACATTGCTAAATGTAGTTGTATTACTCGTCCAACAATTATTATGAAACATAGCTACCAAGTTCGACCGTATGAAAAATTCGAAAATACGGGAGTTCGATTTGGTTCCGCCTCAAATTCGGAAGGTACATTATCTTTTTTTAATATAGAAAAATAAAAATATAAAAATATATATTAAATTTTTATTAATAAATAATAATTGGTATGTTAAAAATATTATTATTATTATGCATTTTGGTTAAAACAAAATTATAAATATAAAAGTTTAATATTCAAAAAATAGAAATTGCTAGATTATTTAATTTTGTAAATTTTGTTTTTAATACAAAATATATTAAAAATAGAAATTTCTGTATTATTTAAAATATCCAAAATTTTTTATATTAAAAATGTAATTACATATTAATTTTGGTAAAATTTTTTGTCCACAAAATTTTTAATATTTAAAATAGATTTTTTTATATTAAAAAATATAGTACACAGTAGAATTAGGATATTAAAAATTATAGTCTAAAAAACAATAAATTCCATAATGTAATATAGGTGAAAATAGTAAGTTTATACTTGTTAAAATAATAAATTCCTATAACAAAATAATAAATGCTTATTTATAAATATTTAAAAAATAATGAACCTCTAATTTTTTCTATTTGAATTTCATTCAGTGGTATTTTTTTTTCAAATTTGGTAGGTATGTTGGGAACACTCCAACACTCTTCTCCTCTTCCCCACTAGTAACGAAATACGAGCGATGAAATCCAACATGAACTAAAGTTTGGTTCTGCTTCTCCCCTCCTGTCTGTTTCGAATTAAGTAGAATGTGCTTTGAAAATGTGTTTTCATTGGGATTCTATTTTAGGTTGTTTTAGTTATTAATTAATAATGTTGTTATTTTTCATTGTTAAGTGTGATATTAAAATTTAGGATTTGAGGATGTGATTTTTTTTTAAATATATTGTTTTATGATGTTTTATGATTTTTCGAATAGGCAAATATAATTTTTTTAAATAATTTAATTTTGGAAGATCTATACTTCCCAATTTTTTCCGTATTGAATTTTAGGTAGTCGAATTTTTTCCGAATCGAATTTGAATTCATATTCGGCTTTGAATTCGATAACTATGTTATGAAATAGACTACTTTGTTAGTCCTGGGATAAAACTGAATCGTATGCTTTCTCCCATGAAATAGACTGGTTTCTCCCATTCGTTTCTGCCCTTTGTAGACTCATGTTATGGCTATTTTGTGAAGTAACCTACATTATGTATGCTTATGTAATCTTCCAACAATTATTATGAAGTAGATTGTTTTCTGAGTCATGTGATTTCTGATTTTTTAGTTGTATCCCTTTCTGATGTTTGATTTTGTTAAAAATATTTAGTAAATTTAATTTTCGCGGAGGGGCAGAGAGTTATGATTTTCGTGAAAATACTTTCGCGCAACTACCTTCGCACATGGCGAAGCTATTTCACAGACGTGGATTTCACGGAACTGATTTCACAGACTTGTATTTCACCATTAGATAGTCCTACAGTCAGTCACTCTAAGCATGTTGTCTTGTTGATTCGAGGTCTCTTGTCGTCGAGTAGTGTTGAGTGTGTGTTCTCAAGGTTGTTCATGCAAAAGTTCACTCGTTCACACACTTAGTCATTTTGCTAAAACTCTTTCGACTGGATCACCCTCCAACAACTGGACCTCTGCTGAGTTGCACTATGCAGTCTCAGCCCTCAGTGATAATGTATTGCTGCCCATATTTGCGCAGACCTTGAGGCTGCCTCCTAGACAGTCTTCAGTATGCAATCTTAGAATCAACCGGACTCATTGTCACCCAAACAATGCAAAGTTTCTCAGCAAGCCATCTCAATATGCATTGTGTTTTGGAGAATTTAGAATCTATAGATAAACACTAATTCACTAGACTAGTAGCGGTGCCTAGAAGAATAGTTTAAAGTGTTTTAGACTTTTCCTATAAGCAATAGATAAGATGAGAAGATAGAAGGCCTACCTGTAGTTCTACTTTCCTCTCGTCTCCCTTGTATCGATTCCATCGCTCCTTCCCATACTTAATCAGCTTGAGAAGTACCCTGTAAACGCAATAGAAGACAAAAACCAATCAAAGCATACGATGCATTGAATATAAATTAAGGGAATCGGAATAAATTCATACATATAAGCATTATGAAAGAACAAAACATATGGAAAAAGGTTAAAACACTTTATTAGATAGAAGAAGGAATTACAACCATCAGTGTCTAATTCAAAACCATTCCTCCAGCTTGGACCCCATCCACATCACATCAAAAGCAAGGCAAGCTTGTGGCATCACATCATTTGCTCCAAATTCAAGTGTCATAGCAACATTATCTCCTTACAATTCATCATAATCTAGCCCCTGATCACTTAGATGAGTGGTCAATTTATAGGAAGATGAAGGAGGTTTTGTCATTAATGGTGACATTCAATGGCCTTTCATACTTAGAATTAGTTCCATGGAGGAAGGGATGAGAGGATGGGATGCTCCTTAACTCATTCCTCATCCATTTTCGAGCTCATAGGAGTTGATAAGATAGGGAAACATCTAGATGACTCCAAAAGATAAGAATATTCCCCAAACCGTATGTGAATTTCGCTCATTCTCACCCAGCGCAGGTGAAAGGAAGCATAAGTGCTCTACAGAGCACCCTAGAAATGGACTTAACTGCTCTGCAACACACCTTCATAAGGGCTTACCTGTGCTGGCCCCTCTAGAGGAAATTTCTAGATGTCTTCAAGTCATGAAACTATCTGGGAAGGAGGCATTCAAAGGGTTAACTTGTTTAGGGCATGAAACAACTAAATTTAGGGTTTGATGAGCCTTAAAACACTGATATGAATGTTGGGATTTGATGTGCCCAAATGGATCTGTAACAGCTACCCCCTAAAGCATGAAGTCGGAAAAATGCCAATGTCGAATGAAATGCTTTACGATGTGATGAGGAGGTATCGAGGTGGAAGGTGACCTACATCAATTGCAATACATATATCATGATATTTGATTTTACATGAATTGCTAAGGGAAGGCATACCCATGCTCAAATTATAAACTTTCATTACATGTACATAAACAGTCATCTACATATATAGATCCATGATTGGAATGACTATCAATGTAAATCTATTGTACATATGATTTAGTACTCCTGATATCGCAACCCGAATGGATGAAACTAGATCTGGGGTCTTCAATATCGTTCAACCATTTGCTCAAGTACGAGTCTAACCATGTGAATTTGTGATCTAAAGTCAAACATGGGAATACACCATCTGATTACCAGCTAATGATGTAAGTTGTTAACATATGCGAGAGAAATCACCGATAATGATAATGATCCTCAAGGTACTGTAGTACATTCTGCATGGTGTGAATGGATGATTTGATGTCGAACACTAAAGAAAGTCTTTTGGTCGAAGGCCATTGATGTATGCCTACCGCCGAAAGTGAGAAACCTGCCATTGATGCATGCAAACCTCAAGGTACTAAATCGGTGTTTCTAAGTCAACTTCTTGGATAATGAGTTGATGTTGACAAGAAGTGAATCATCGTAGGAGGGCCTTGATGTATCCCACATCAACAACACAAAACATGTGTAGTGATTTTAGAGATGGAATTTGACTGATGACACAAGGTTCAGGAATGGCGGTCATGAAAATGAAGGTTTATGAGTACTGCAATTGAATGACTTCTTTTGAACATATCGGCGACACTGAATGAATTGGCAGCATTCACCCAAAACCAAAGTAATGGATGGTATGATAGACCAAAGGTATGGTAACCATCAAGCTAATAACCCAACCCAAATAGTCATGGTGATGGAGTGAAAGTGTCATGTTCAAGAGCAACCTACTACCATAAAGTGGTTTTCCCCTTTTTCCATTTTCCCTAGTCATTGCCGACCAATACCTCTTTATTTTTATCAAGCTTGAGGAGGATAACATATGCTTGTTGTATAATTTCACCCTTCGGGCGAACCCATTTCTATTTGATGTTTTAATGAGTCTAGCGAAGGTGAAACTTGGTCTTGTCTAGATGGGCAAGTTTGTCACTATTTGATGTTTTTAACTAGTTTAACGACAAAGATAACTCGGTCCTTTTCATGTTTAGAGAGTTTGAAAAAGTACAAAAAGAAAACTCCACAAGTTCTTTTTCGTAAATTAATCTCTCAAGTCAAAAAAAACGTAAAATAATACAAGAGAGATATCTTTTCCTATCCGTTAACGAGCTCGAAAGGACAAGCGCTCGACAATCTTTTGATATTTAGAGAGTCTGAAAAGAGCTTAAAGAGGACTTCAAGGGGGTTCCTTTTCGTTTTTAACAAAGCTTGAAAAAGAGATAAAAGTTTGCTCTGTGGTCAAAAGTATAACTTACAATCGAGCACGTTGAATTCTGCAAATCAGGTGTAAAACCTTCTCAAAACATCACCAAATGGATTAAAAATATCTGTTTCATAGGAAAAAATAGGCAAATACTAATGTTTAGTCGATTAATTAACATGAAATAAACATAAAATAAGTTTTTAACATATCATTTTTACCATTTGGAACTTACCATCCAGTTTTGTGCTCTGAGCTCAGTTTTTACCTCAAACTTCACCAACTGATTGCGAATGATTTTGTGGACGATTTCTCAAGCCGTCCAGACTAGATAGGAACTAAACCTCTCTACTTTCTTTTCAATTCATTCTTTTGTCATTTCATGCAAATTTTAGGGTTTTTTGGGCCCTTGGGGTTTCATTTTTTTCCCTTGGATCAACGCAGGCTTTCACATCAAAAACTATGCTGAAGAGCACCCAAATAGAAGGCTAGATGCTCTGCAGTGCACTGTCTTTGTGCCTGTGTTGCGCTGGGTGAGTTTCCCAAGTTTGTTTTAGTTGTTAGCTCTAAAATTTGTCCTGTTTCTTTGCATGGAAAGGATCCTAATTTAGCTTATGATTGTGTTTCAGGATTTCATTGGATCAGAATGTCAATACATGGCGAGAAAGAGGGAATGAAGAACAAGACATGGTTGCCCTAAACAACCTGGGTACTGTTGAGGCCCTCAGGAATTGCGGGTTACTCAAATAATTTAAGTTGTCTGGAATGAGGCAACAAATAGAACTATTGTAGTTGCTTGTTCGTGCATGGGATCTAACAAATCAGGCATTTCACATTAGGAACAAGATGGTCCCTATTACTATTGAGGATATTTACTTTCTTACTAGACTGTCGAGGCGAGGTGCCCCCATCTCACTTTCTGGATTTGCTCGTCGAGGTGAATTAGTGAGAGATTACATCAGACATTTTTGTCGGCCAGGTACACAACTTAGCAAGGATGGGAAAATAAATATCAGTGATGTAAGTGATTTTCCCTTAAGAATGATCCTCTTCATGATCACAAAATTGGCTGGCAGTGTGACACTACATCTGACGAACATATCTTATATGCAGTATGCACTGGAATGTCTAGAGCCAAAAGTTTTCAACTGGTACGAGGTTTTACTTTCACTGCTGAAAGAACAACTGACTAAGGTAAAAAGTGGTAAGATGAAGAACTTATGCTATGGTTCAATTTTAATTGCCTCTGACTTAGAGGAAATCCCATTGATGCAATCGCAACATGTATCACTGGGTGTGGCTAGTCCTAGAGATCCACGTATGCAGAGGTTGGTTGAATTGATGGCTTGACATGCTGGTCAGTCAACAATCATTTTCTCCCCTACATTTTTCAGCTGGCTTGAGCGACAACATGTTGTTATTGAGAAGCATCCATACTCAAGGATCATGGTTTATCATGGAGATCTAGATTTGATTCTACCAGTTGGAGCACAATGGGGTGCTATGGGTAAGTTGTTTAACCAAAGTGTTTTTTCAATTTTCAAGTTTCTACACAATTTTTGTGTTTTTTAATGTTTCCAAGACTAAACTAAAATTACTCTTATGCATACAAAAGTTGGTACTGTTCAACCTACGGTACGCCAAAAGGTTGTAGGTGGGCCAGCACAGAGAAACATCGGGAGAGAAGTTCTCCAGGAATTGGATTTGGCCAAGACCTTAGCAGAGTTGCAGGATCAAATAGAGGGATTAACCCTTCGTATTCTGGATATCCGAATCAAGGAGTTACCTATGAGGCTACAACACCACAATATTGGTGTTCCTAACCGTTGGGCTAGGCTTTTGCGCATGATAGCATAGCTATGACCTGTTACCATGAGCACCACTAGATCTACTTAGGATGTTTTGTATGCATATTTGAGTTTTTGGGTCAGATGACCAAATAAGTCTTGGGCACAAATTTTGTAAAAAATTTTAAAACACCTATCTATTTTACTTTCAGAGTTTTCTATGGTTATGTGCAATCCTATTCAACTGATGATGTGAATTGAAAATATTACTTTTAAATGTGTTGAAAATGTCTATTTAACACAAAATTCGCTAGAGAATTAGTTAATGTGTTAATATTTCTGGAAATATGTTGATATTGAATGTGTTCAAAATGTCTTTCCAAAATACGAACTCTAAGGAACATACAAAAAATTGTTGGATTTTAGACAAAATAAATGTTTGTTAGTTGTAGTACAATGAGTTGCGAGTCCAGCCTAATGATGATTTGGTGAATGCCAAGTGAAATGACATCAAAGAGTAGTTCAATCAACGTGGTATACTCAACGATATTGTTTGTCGATCGACTGATACAAATCCCTTGAAAACTTACTAACTCGCCCCTTGAAGCGAAAATAACCCATGCTGTAGAAGCCAAATTCTGCATTCTACGACAAGCACCATCAACGTAACCAACAAAAGGTCCCGAAGACTCTGAAATCTGCAACAAATGCAAAGTGGATTACTAACCAGATAAAAATTTCTAAAAGACACACACACACATGCAATGAAAGCATATATATACAGTGAGTTTTACTGCACTTAATCAAGCATAGTAACATTTGAGGTACAACCCGTTTCGTGGCTATGACAATGGAATCCCATCATGATCTACTAACGTGTAGGCTCCTTTTGCTAGAACATGCTTGACAACATAAGGATCCATCCACATTGGTTTGAATTTCCCTGCTCCAAGTTTACTAGCTTCCTTATCGTAAAGCAAGACCAGGTCTCCTTCTGAGAAGATATGAGGCTTGACATTCCTATCATATTGCGCCTTAATATGTTTCTTATGCGCTTTGTTAGCCAATGCGGCATCACGACGGGTTTCATCTAGATGTATTAATTCCAAGAAACACACTTCTTCTTCAGAAGTGTCGGGTAATAGGTCAATCGCAAGTTTGAGCAATGAAATTTCACATTGTATTGGTAAGATTGCTTCCAAACCATACACCAACTAAAAGGGTGTAAATCTAGTTGCATTTCTCACCGAGGTTTGATATGCCCACAAGGCAGAGTACATGATTAAGTGCCAGTTTCTTTTATGAACCCCTATCATTCTTTGCAACATCCACTTCAGGACCTTGTTGATGGCCTCAACTTGTCCATTCACTTGTGGGTAATACAGGGTAGAACTATCATATGACAGTCCTAACTTAGCAGTCAACTCAGCCATCATGTGATTGTGAAAATGTGACCCATGATCTGTAACTATGGCTTGTGGTACACCAAACCGGGCAACCACATGGTTAAAATAGAAAAGAGCAGTCATTTCACCACTGTTGTTCAATGTTGGCATCACCTCAGCCCATTTGGTAAAATAGTCAATGGTGACTATAATATACCCATGCCCCCCAGCCGAGGTGGGGTTACATGTCATAAATTTAATGCCCCATTTGGTGAATGGGCCAACAACAATGATCGATGCAATGGTGCTAGTGGTAATCTAGTTTTTTGGTCATATATCTGGCATGCATGACAACTTCTGACAGTAATAATACAATCTTTAAATATAGTTGGCTAGAAGTAACCAACACGCAGAATCTTTTGTGCGGTTGCATATCTAGATAAGTGTCCACCACAGGCACCTGAATGGTAATCATTCAATACTTTCTTGGCCTCCTCATGCATGAGGCACCTCCATAAAACCGTATCGATACCATGACGCTAAAGTGTGTCACCAATGATGAGATAATCTTTGGCTTGGTAACGAATACGTCTCTGTTGCGAGAGAGAGGTATCTTGCCAGAAAGTTTGGGTTTGGAGATAAATCAATATATCTCCATACCAAGCGTCAGATGACGAAATTAGAAATAGAGACTCATCCAAAATTGATGGTTCAGATGTTGAATCGATGGAGGGAAAGGGAAGGTCACATAGTAACTCAACGAAAACTAGAGATTTCTTTGATTTAGACTTGATGAATTCCAAATCAAAGTCCTGTAGAATAACTATTAATTTTGAATATTTTGCCCCCAACAATTGACGTGACAAAATGTATGTCATGGGGTTGCAATCTAAAATGACAGTTGTTTTCTGTAATAGGATATACTGGCGAAATTATTGAACAACTTGCATAGCTGGCAAAGCTAGTTTTTCGACATAAAAGTACTTACTTTCTGTATCATTGAGATTACAGCCCAATTAATAAATAGGATGTTCAACCCCGTTTTCTTCCTGTACTAAAACCATGCCAATGGTTGTATCTGCAGCGGTGAGATACAGGTAGTAGTCATTTGGTAATTTGGAGAATACATTAATGAAGCTCTAATTAGGGTATCTTTAAGAGCGTCAAAGGAAGCTTGCACAACCTGATCCTAATGAAAGGGTATCTCCTTTTTCAAAAGACGTGTAAAACCTTTAGCCATTTCAGTGTAATTAGGAATGAACCTCCTCAGAAAGTTGGCTTTCCTTTGGAGTCTCTGTAGCTGTAAAAGATTTGAAGGTGGACGCAAATCCAGAATTACCTGAACCTTTAATGGATCTAGTCGAATCCCTTCTCGAGACACTACAAATCCAAGAAAGTGGACAGAACCAACGCAAAACACACATTTGTGTGGATTGAGTCATATCTTGTAGTGTCGACACCGTAAAAATATTTCTCTCAAATGTTGCAGGTGATCGGTTTGCTTTCGTGAATGAGCAGGTAAATCATCAAGGTAAGGCTGAACGATGTGCTTGATGTCATGGAAGGCATAATTCATTGCCCTATGAAATGTGGCCCCAACATTCTTCAAACTGAATGGGAGTTTCCTATAGGTGAATGTGCCCTTGTGGACAAATAAAAGTTGTTTTTGATTTGTCTTGTGGGCATATATTGATTTGATTGTAGCTGAAAAATCCATCCATAAATGTGAATATTTCGCATTCGGCACATTCATCAATAATGTGGTCGATAAGAGAAGTAGGATAATTGTCCTTTGGACATGCCTGATTTACATCCCTATAATCGATGCACAATCGAATTGTTCCTTGTTTCTTCATGACAGGAACAATGTTGGAAACCTAGTCAATAAGACGAACATGGTAAGTAAAACCAGCCCGTAAATGTTTTTCAACTTCTGCTTTAATTGCAGCAACTTTGTTTGGATGAACAGGTCGAACCCGCTATCGAACTGGCTTGACATCAAGGTACATTTTAATTTCATGTTGAACAATACTAGAGTCAATGCCTAGCATCTCCTCGTAAGACCATGAAAAAATATCTCTAAATTTAGGAAAGAGAGTACAATAATTATCGTGTTCCAATGGAGAATAAGATTATTTTGCTGACATGAATGTTCTTTACAATATTAGGCTTGGTCGAAATATTAATAGGAATCGTTTCTTCAATGTTTGATAGTTTTTTCTCAGATTCGATTGTGTCTATGAAAACTAAATTCGATAGGAAATAAACGACTGATGGGTGGTTTAGTTCATTTGAATAATCTTTGATGTCATCTAGAAGATGGGAATGATGATGATAATCTTCGCATGGTTCCTCTCCTATCATCGTGGTTGCAACAAAAGATTCTGCTGCAGCTGCATTAGATGATATAGTCTGAGATGTTGACAATTGTTCAGCCACAGTTAACTAACCCAAAAGTTGTCCTAAAGAATCGATGGGTACTTGAAAAGAAGTAGGATCAAATGGAGCGGAAAAATCAGGAGTATGAGGGTAAAGATAAAGCCCAGTTCCAAAGTGAAACGGTGTTCCAGGTGTGGAATCTTCTTCCAATTCCTCCTCTATAGCAATTAAACCTGGTGGGTGAACTTCACCATCATGTTCGTAAAATATTTCTGGTGTTGATAAAGTTGAAGTTTCAATAGTTACTAATGTCTGAGGGGTAACCGGTTGATCGTCTTCCAGTAAAGTAACAACTTCTGAATGTTCAAATTCGAAGTCCAGATGTTTGGGTAAATGAACAGCAGTTTCAGAAAGAGGTTCCTGAACAACTTCAGGTTCAGATGTAACTTTTTTTTGCACTGGGATAGATTCTGGATTAACTTCTGGTTGAACTGATTCAAGTTCAAAAGTACTTTCTTGTTGAGAAACTTCAAGTTGAGGATCAACTTGTTGTTGAACAACGTTGGTTACTGTTTCACTAAGATCATTGCTAATGTCCTCAGGTAATTGTGAAACTTCTTCTTCAGAAATAGATGGCCGAGAAATAGTTGGAGTAACTGGAGTCTCAGTACTTGCCAAAATTCAGGTAATTCAGAGGAAGAACTAGGAGTTCTTGATGTACTAGACTCAGTTAAGAAAGACTGCTTTGTCCGAATTGGTGTCACTTCTAGGAGGCAAAGGCGGTTTTCTCGTTGTTCTCCACGAACAACGGGATAGGGGTTGATGTTCCTCCATGATTGCTGATTAATTTTATTATCAAAAAAGAAATTAAAAAAAGGGGTATACTAGGCAAAAGGTTTACCAAGCAACTGTGAATTACAGAATATCTTCTGGTGAACTAAGAAGTACGGGCAGGAAATCTCCCCGAATGCTGTGTTTTGTGTATCATAGTTTACAAGGCATCCAACTCGGTTACTTAAGGATGGATAGCAACCTACAGTTGTGCTCCCATATATACCCAAAGGTATGTGGAGGCATAGTCTGTATAAGTGTTGTCTAATGCAAAACCGCACAATGAGAGCATTCCCATATACTTTACGTGCTGTAACACTGCCTTATATACCCGAAGGTACATGGACGAGCTACGATATACTCATGTACGTGGAATGAGGTATCACACTCAGGATGTATTGCAGACAAGTTAGTGACAACTGCTTACTTTTACGATGTCGGAACATGTCTCTAGCCTAGAACCACTAAATGTTTTCATTAATGACAATACTCCATTAGGTATTAATTGATGTTAATTTTAAGTTGATCTTGCTTAGAAATTTGCCTTTCAAGTTCACCATGTGATGTATTATGAAATTCCTAGGAATGCAACTATCATGATTGTTAAGAAATTTACTGCATAACATAAATAATTACCGAGAGGAATAAATATAAAAAAATAACCAGCAACAATCATAAACACATAAACACAAATGTTTATCCGAGAAAACCCCAAATCCGGGGAAAAACCCAACCTAGTAAGATCTCGTTAGCATTAGCCGAAACCCTGGCCAATCCGACCAAGTGAGCCTTCACTGCTCACCTCCAGGTCTTGCTTTACAATGAAGTCCTTCCAGCGTTTTATAAGCTCCATTACATATAATACCATGGGCAGAATACTATGGGTGCACAATACCATGTGCCCCAAAACCATCAATGTTTAACCTGTCAACTTTGACTCTATCCCGAGCCAAGTTTACCTAACAATTCCCCCCTTAAACTTGACTTGGGGTTCCTTGACTAACTCTAGCCAAACCTGCTAAGTGAGACAATCTCCCTCACTCTAGCTCTTACCCCCCTCAAAGTTTTTACCTAGGGTATTGTTAACCTGACATCCCCCTATCACCTAGGTCTAACCCAGACTTTACCGATGATCACTGAGGGGTACACATGCCTTACCAAGTCTTACAGTAGTATGCCCATTTACATGCAATAATTTTGACTTCATTAATTTTTTTTTGTTTATTGCTACTGTGATTCTGATCCATCCTCTCTCACTTTGATTTTCTCAAAAGCTTCTATCAAACTGCTCCAACTGTGAGCCTCATGAGAACCTTGTAGATTCCAGCACTGGTAGCCTCACGTAGTAGAAAACAAACAATTTTCGAAGTCGCATGAACAATTTTCTTCTGCCGACCTTCTTTAAATAGTCGCATGAAACCCGACCAATTCGTCAGCATGTTCCAAACTGGTAAATATCGCAAATGCACTACGATCCCTGGTAGTTACGGCACTATCTTTCGCACATTCTCCTCGAGGTTCTTCCGCGTACAATTGTTCCACCATTATTTTCTAGACCCAGATTTGGAAAAAGGCTGCATTGATCTCATCAGGCACTATAAACCCCTAGCATCAAAGAATCCCTTTGAAGCCAATATCTGGCTGTGATACCAGTTGTTAAGAAATTTACTGCATAACATAAATAATTACTGAGAGGAATAAATATGAAAAATAACCAGCAACAACCATAAACACATAAACACAAATGTTTATCCGGGAAAACCCCAAATCCAGGGAAAACCCAACCTAATAAGCTCTCATTATCATTGGCCGAAACCTTGGCCAATCCGACCAAGTGAGCCTTCACCGCTCACCTCCAGGTCTTGCATTACAATGAAGTCCTTCCAGCCTTTGATAAGCTCCATTACATATGATACCACGGGCATAATACTATGGGTGCACAATACCATGTGCCCCAAAATCATCATTGTTAAACCTAGAGTTGTGCTCCCATATATACCCAAAGGTACATGGAGGCCTAGTCTGTATAAGCGTTGTCTAATGTAAAACCGCACAATGAGAGCATTCCCATATACTTTACGTATTGTAACACTGCCCTATATACCCAAAGGTACATGGACGAGCTACGATATACTCATGTACATGGAATGAGGTATCACGCTCAGGATGTATTGCAGAAAAGTTAGCGGTAGCTGCTTTGTTTTACGATGCCAGAACACATCTCTAGCCTAGAACCACTAAATGTTCTCGTTAATGACAATGCTCCATTAGGTATTAATTGATGTTAATTTTAAGTTGATCTTGCTTAGAAATTTTCCTTTCAAGTTCACCACGTGATGTATTATGAAATTCCTAGGAATGCAACTATCATGATAAGCATTCTTTCCATTCAATTTAACGATGAAAATCCTAGCTACTTAGGGATAGAGAAATTAGATTTCTTTTGATCAAAGAGCAAAGAGCACAATCTAAATACAATTTCCCTACACTATTCCTATCAGCACACTCAAAATTTTTCAATGCAACATGCATGTATTTCTTTTCGATTCCCTTAATGTGAATATGAACAAAAAGGAAATATGCACACACAATCAATCAATCTTTCATATGAATGAAGACTTTTACAATAGTTCAAATTTGAAGGAAGATAAGACTTTACGACACTTTATTTCGAATGAAGATTAATCAATTATATCCTAACTTTCACTATTGATCGATAATGACAAAGAAAACATGAAGAAACATTAATCAATCCTATCAAAGTTGGGCTAGACCAGGAGATAAAAACTCATTTTCTGAGACATAACATTCATTGATCAATCAACAAACAGTCAAATAGAGAAAATTTGGCAAAAAACTCTTTCCAAAGGTGGGAAACTGATCCTAGGAGGATCAACGTAGCTTAGAGTAGGAGATAGTGTGCTTTAGAGCTCTATCCCTAAGCTAGGGATCCTTTGCAGTGCACTGTGTCCCTCACAAGCCTGCGCTGGTGATAGTAAGCCATTTCAAGAGGCATTTTGACATAGTTTTGACCAATTTTTTAATGTAAACAACAAAATTATAATCGATGAACACAAATAAAGTCTACAAGGATGTCTTAGGAGATGGATAAGCTACTAGGAAAGAGGATTCTTACCTAGTGGAGTCGCCAATTTGTTTTGGATAATTTAGCATCTACGGATAAACACTAATTCACTAGACAAGTAGTTGTGTCTAGAACAATAGTTTAAAGTGTTTTAGACCTTTCTTATAAACAATAGACAAGATGAGAAGATAGAAGGCCTAGCTATAGTTCGTCTTTCCTCTCATCTCCCCTGTATCGATTCCGTCGCTCCTTCCTGTACTTAATCCACTTGAGAAGTACCTTGTAAACATAACAAAAGACAAAAACTGATCAAAGCATACGATCCATTGAATATAAATGAAAGGAATTAGAAGCAATTCATGCATATAAGCATTATGAAAGAACAAAACATATGGAAAAAGGTTCAAACACTTTATTATATAGAAGAAGGAATTACAACCACCAGTGCTTGATTCAAAGTCATTCCTCCAGCTTGGATCCCATCCATATCACATCAAAAGAAAGGCAAGCTTGTGGCATCACATCATTTGCTCCAAGGCCAAGTCTCATAGCAACATTATCTCCTTACAATTCAACATAATCCAACCCCTGATCACTTAGATGAGTGGTCATTTTATAGGAATATGAAGGAGGTTTTGTCATTAATGGTGACATTGAATGACCTTCCATACTTAGAATTAGTTCCATGGAGGAAGGGATGGGAGGATAGGACGCTCCTTAACTCATTCCTCATCCATTTTCGAGCTCATAGGAGTTGATAAGATAGGGAAACTTCTAGATGACTCCAAAAGATAAGAATATTCCCCAAACCCTATGTGAATTTCGCTCATTCTCGCCTAACAGGGGTGAAAGGAAGCCTCAGTGCTCTGTAGAGCACCCTGGTAGGGGACTTAATTTCTCTGCAGTGCACCTTCATAAGTGCTTACCTATGCTGGTCCCTCTAGAGGCAATTTCTAGATGTCTTAAAGTCATGAAACTGTCTAGGAAGGAGGCATTCAAAGGGTTGACTTGTTTAGGGCATGAAGCAACCGAATTTAAGGTTTTATGAGCCCTAAAACATTGATCTGAGTGTTGGGATTTGATGTGCCCAAATGGATTTGTAGCACGTTGCTGCCAAGAAAATATATCAAGCCTCCCGCTGGTCAACCAGAGAGTTTGGTTGGGCAGAGACCCCAGACTTCACTCCTCCAAAAAATTGCACAAAAGATGCTAGCATGCACAAACACCCTGTTCCTGTCACTGCACTATCCTAAAAAAATGTGTAGTTTTTTCAACCAACCACACTATCATCTGACCTGCTGCTCCTCCTAAAAACTGCGAAGTTTTCATGGTTTTCGTCCAAGCTGCCCAACATCCCACTTAACCCAGAAACTGCGTAGGGATGTCTTGTAGGCCAACCTCCTATATCTACGTAATATTTCCCAGTAGCCTCCCGCAGGCCGCTGCGATCCTCTCTGAAGAATCTACGTAGTTTTCACTCTCAGTGTCCCCGTGTTGCCCACACTGTATCCGTGGAAAAATTGCGCAGATCTTCCCTCCAGTCGAGCCAGATCCCGCAGACAATCACTGCTGATCCAGACTGCCCATCTCAAACTCCAAGTGACCTGTGCACAATTTTCATTGACAATGCCCCAAAACCTACTTCCCGACCTGAAATGTGCTCTGTGCAGTCTCAAAACCTTGTCCTCTCTCCCAGTCACCTGCAACCAAAAGTGAAAGATGATGCATCATGGTAGAATAAGAGATTTATGGATTTGATGTCCTCTCATCAAGAGTGATTGCAGATACAGGTACATGGATGAGACATGGGGTGACGACGAACGAGATGAACAAGGAGCACATGCTAGGAGACTTGTTTATGAATGGACAAACACATGAAGCATACCAAGTAGAAAGCGAAGGAGACACATGCGCATGCATGAACTATCAAGTGAACACCAAGAACATCGAGGAATTTTCACACCTTGCCATATAGAGGTGAA
>APFE030089678.1:0-41141 GCA_000404065.3 Pinus taeda
TCTCATTTCTCAAGCTTGTTTTGAAGAGCTGAGGATTAAGACTTGCTTAGGAAGCTGGTATAGGTAATGATAGGCCTACACCGACTGCAAATAATCAAGGTGACGAGATTTTTGTGTAACACCCTCTCCTCATTCTATCCACTTTATAACAGCTCTTTATTTCCTGCTCTTGCCCTCATATGATCAACACTCAACATCTCCTGTACTTCTCTTCTGCACAAGAACACTTGGTCTCTCTTAGTAGAACACACTGAAACAGATCTGTAATATGCTAATGACAATGTTTCATATCACCTACAATACAAGCACACACTACATTCCCCACATTGCAAACTTGTGATCCTCAGTTGTGTTCCTCTACAACGTAGAGAATGATGTAGTGTATGTCAGCTCATCACTATGTCAAGGGTGTACTCTATCCAACCTCTCCATTCTATTGTTCAATTCCTTTCTCCACAATATTCAACATAATATCACTGATATTAATATCACATTATGCCTCTAGATGGTTATTAAATGATCACGATGATTAGAGTTTACTTCCAGCATGGCTCACTTGATTTTTGATCAAATGTTTTGCACCAAACACTCTTTTCCATTGAATTCCTCATGTCATGAGGGAAACTCAAGTATGGATCAACCAAGCGCCATTATTTAGCTCTACAAATCATGGTCCTTATTGCCTTGATCCAATCTTCTTGTAAAATTTCAATTGACTCTAATTTTCCATTGAAGCTAATCTTTAAATCTATCTACTAACCCTTTTAAGCTCTGTTAACCATAAGTTGTAGTCCAATTCCATATATGGCACACCTACTAAATATAACACAAATAGGTAAACTTTCTATTGACCCATTCATGTCATTTATAATTGTGATGATTAATGTAATTCCCTCAGCCTAAAGTGTTTTGTATATAGCGTGAAGGCCTGACCCTCGAGTCATAAGAACCATTTGGAATTGGGCCTTAGCACCTAATTTCAACACAACACAACCTAAACGTCAGGGACAAACCTCTTGACTTATGTGTCCGGGTGTGACTGCGCATTTATGTTTCTTACACCATTTTGATTGATCTCATGTTATCCTAAAGCCTCACTAGCCTAGATATCCTACCTACAACACACTTAAAACCTTTGATGTCCCTTGACTTTTGGTGTCTGGGATGACATCTCCCTAGGATCACCTCTTCCACACTTGCACCAATCTAAAACCTTTCGAGGTTGTGGCCTTGGCACTTTGCAACTGGGCCTTGTCTTGTTCATGGCACCGTATCTCATGTTGTCAGCCCAATATTTTTCTTAAGCGACACAACGAAAATCGATAGCGTGAGACCTCTCAGATTACATGTCCACAAGGGTTTGCCACACCTCCACTACACAATTTCTAATTGGATCAATGTTCTAGTTCATGTACCAAGTAGTATGCCATGTTGGCATGACACCCCATCACACTATAAATTGACAATGGTGTTCCTTTGCAACTCTCCAGGGTAAGGCCTTGAGGGTTATATGTTTTGGTGGTCCCATTTTTTCAAATTTGTGCTAGTCATAAATATCTGAGGATGTTGTGTCCCTACCAACACACATCTTCGCACCAACTTCCACATCTCAAGCTATAAGTAGTGTCACTTTTGATCCATTTTTAGCCCTCTTGGGTACCCAAAAATGTTGAATCTGCATGCCATGTGCCACTTTTCCTAGATTGCCACGTGTCTAGTCTAGCATCATGTTGATGTTATCCCTATCCTTATGCACCCTTTGGATCTTTTTCGATATATTTTTTAGGGTTATGTTTCATGTCCGAACCTCCTTATGAAAACCCTCTTGTGCATGGATTCATTCTTTCATTGCTTGTTTGCCATCTCATCTTAGAGCCTTGCACTGCTAGATATTTTAATAAATGTTGGAGTGAAAACCTCCACAGATGAGCATCCAAGATAATGCCTCTGTGTGCGCTCCTCCGCTACTTTTGTGCACCAATAAATTCCCATTCTTCCTACGACTTATACCTCCAATGTAGCCCAGACCCTGGATCCCTAAAACAAAACACTTCATCCTACTTTGAAAACTTTTAGGGTCTATTTGTCGTGCTTACGTGTCGAAGTGGGACCAAGTGCTTCCTCCTTTTGATGTTAAAGTCAATAATCCCACTCTTTGAGCCACACTCTAGCACCACCTATACTAAAGCACCACTTATATGGTAACTAGACTATTGGGACCCAAGTCCATGTCACTATGTTATATTTTTATCTGTTAGATTTGACCAACCATAAATTTTGATCCTCGAGACAGCTTTTGGACTTCACCATGTCACTGGAAAGATATTTCCAGGAACTGTCCAACTATGCCATTTCCATGAGAATATGAGTTGATCTCCTAAGGCATAAATGCATTCAAATCCTCAACCACCATAGTTATGAGATTAATAGCTTCTTTTATAGACCTGCTACTATGATTATTCTCTAGAAAATACTACAACAACCATAACTCTCACCTTGATCTTATTTCTTCATGCACATCAATGCTAAACACACTATGATGCTAGAGTAGTTGACAACAATTCCAATACACTTATTGCTACCTATCATCCTAACAATTCTAGTTGTCCAACAATCTTCTCCTTTGGACTTAATGGAAAAACCTAATCATTTATGGCCACTCCTCATCCTATAACTAGAAAATACAATTCCATTCACGTAATACTCTCATTTACCTTTCTCTTTGCTACATGAGTCTCTAATACTTCTCTCTCCCTCTTTGACATCAATGGAAAAGGGCTACAAATTGCTTTCTTTCCCCCTTCAAATCAATATATAAGGGTTTGGATGCTAATGTGCATTCTTCATTGTAGATTTCTCTACTCAAGGGTTAATATCTCCTTGATGAGTTACTTGAAGTTTTCCATCCAATCTTAGCTACATCATCATGGGAAAAGACACCTTCAAAACCAAGCATCAATAAAACATGCCCTTGTGTCTTCTTGTAGTTGTTGCTTCTCTAGGAACTGGACATATATGATATGCTCCCCTTGAACATATACCATCTCTTTTAATTTTTTGTTCAATCCCTAACACCCCATGTCCAATGCCCTTCTCTTTTTCCAATGCATCTATGCATCTATCCAAATTTCACATGGTATTGTTGCGGCTACAATTACCAACTGATTGTGATATATTTTGGTTTAATCTTCCACTATTTTTTCTTCTTGAGTGACTGTGCTTACTCCTCTTGAGCATGATAAACTCTTCTCCCTCTGAGATCATGCTTCTACAAATAGGGGATGTTACTTAAAGAACACCAATTGTGCTAATAAATTGACACAAACTCAATAGTGTACCAGATTTTTTTTTATGAATTCTACTAAAAAAAATGTCCATTTATACAAAAGGTTACTTCACCTGAACCAAAGACTACTAATTAACATAGTGATACCAATCGACAACTAACGAACATGTAAAGATTATAACAATTATGTTCATGAACAAAAAATTACTAGGCATAATCAAATTCCCAACTTAAATTAAATAAGGCTATTTCACTAAAGATGAAAAACTTTCATCTCTTGAGAAACCAATCTTTCTGAGAGTAAATATTTTTTTCCTACTACTACTACTAAAGTAGCTCCCTCTAGGAAAATGCTCTCTTTTTTTCTTTGACCTCTTTGCTTCTCTCTAGGGAATGATCTTTTAGACTTGATTTAAAACTTTGGATTCCTTATCATTCTGTAGTTTTGCTACAATTCTTCTTCTCATAACATAAAATAATGTTGTGTTCACCACCTGGAACCATGTTAACTGCACTTTCCTTCTTATATTGCTAATATAGAAACAAAAAAAAAGTCATATTTGTACTTAGTAAATGACTCAATTGTACCTCCAATTATTTAGATGCACCTCTCTATCTGTTGATTCTTGAAGCCTTCATCTAATTTCTTTGTTTTCTCTTGAAGCCATTCTCTTCTTTTTAATGAAGAGAAACTAAGGATCTAATCCCCATGAGCAACTTATCCTCCTTTTTCTTCCAAACCATCGAAGGCTACGTCCTGATAGGAACACTACTTTCCAACTTATTATTTTCCCTTATTTGGGCTTTCTCTTGGATGTGTACGGCTAGGGTTCTTGTCTCCTTCACTTCCTCTTTATTCACCCAAGTCTTCATGTTTCACTTTACCTTTTTTCCTAAAAAAGTATCACTTTGGTTAAAGTTTTGCTTGCTTGTCTTGAAGTTTATAATTTCGGAGACATCCTCAATAGGGATAAAAGGGTTGCATCATTTTTTTTTCTCTAAATCTTCCTAAGGAAGGTATCATACCTTTGCCGAGTTTTTTCTCTTTTATTCAATATTCCTTTACATTGTGCAATGAAAGAAAGCTCATATTTCTTTTCCATTGTATTTCTTCTATCCTTCAAAGGCTGAGTTGCTACTCTTTGTTGAACGCAATATGGGGAAAATTTTATCTTAACATTGTACAACTTGTTTCCTTCATCACAAAGATGCCACAAGTGTAGCATTCATCATGGTACATGAATGATGAAAAAGGCTTGATATGATTGATAACCTTCTTCTCAAACTCTCTCTTGTTGTTAGCATGTTATGTAATGGGCATATTAAGAATTCTTGGGTCTCTTCCACCCATTATTTTTAGTTTTCTTGCATTCCATCTACATTTTATGGATTTATGTCAATAATTATTGGATGAATGGAAAGAATCGTTGAACAAAATTTCATACCTGGGAAAATTTTTCCTTTCATGATTTTGTTGTCGAGGGACAAAGGGCTTTTATTGGTTCTTTATCTACCTTCAATGGCTGTTTTAATTAATTTATATAACAATTCTTTGGTGTTATTGCTTCTCCATGATAAAAATATCCTTTCCTTTCCTAATCTACCGACACAAATATTTCTTCATTATCTCCCTTGGAGGTTGCTTAAAATTATGTTGTTGTTGTTTCTTTTCATGTTACTGCTAGTACCCAACAATTATTTCTTTACCTTTATTATTGTTGGAATCCTTATTTTCCTCATCTTGGTTAGTTGCACCTTCAACCTTTACTTTCTTCAAACTTGAAACTTCATTTAATCCCAAACCAAACTTTATGAGATTGTATCTCCACTTAACAAGCATCTCATCCAAGGACTTTGTGCTATTCTCAAGCTTCTGATATTAAGACACGCCTTTATTTTCGATTTCTAGGACATGTATAAATAAGACTACTTTAGTTTGTAGTCTATCACAATAAGCTTATTTCTCATTAACCTAATTGGTTAATATTCTAATTAACCTCCTAGCCTCTCCTTGTTGAACATTCAAATTAACAATTTTTTTCCTCAACTCATCATTTCTGAAGCTCATGTTGTTGCAATTAATACTTTTTCTATTATTTTTCCTATACAAGATCCTTGGTCTCTTTTAGAGAAGAGATGAGCTTCTTCATAAAATAGAATTTTTTATCTAAATCCCTTTCTTCACTATCAGATGTGTTGGGAAAATCATCGCATAGATCTAGATCCCTTTCTGAGTCTATGAAATCCTGCATGGGTTTGAGGAGTATTCCTTCTTCATCACTATAGGGAATACATTTATTTTCACCTGTATATGAGCACTCATGGTATCTCTCCTCAATATACACATGAAATGTTACTTCCTCTTCTTCATAGGAACCCTCATTAGTTATTGATATAAGTGTAGGTCTTTTCTCACAATTAGTAGATGTATGAATGTATTTTTCCTCAGAAGGGGAATATGCACATCTATTGGTTAAATGACATATCTCTTTACATTTATCACGTAGAAATAACTTACCTTCTAAGCATCCATACCTCTCATCCAAGTCTTCTTATTCACCTTTGGAGTGAAGATCAACAACTTGAACATTTGAAAGGAGATCTTCCTACTTTAGAGCATCTTTCCTCAGGGATGTGTTCTTCCTCTTTCTCATTCTTTTCATGTTTCAATCACCAAAAATAGCTTCAACAAAATATCGTTCACTACTAGAGCAACAAGGTTCATCAACCCTCTCTTGAGCATCTCAATTGTCTCCTCTATATATAGAATGCAACTTGTCTTATATTTATCTTACAGACTTGCAATGGATCACATTATTGGAGCTTGAATATAATAATCCCTTTAAAATTGAATCCTTCTTTCTTTGTTATCATTCTCATTATTTATTCCATTCATTATAGAGCACTGTGTTTCTAAATTAATAGACATTAAATAGACTTCCACCCAAAAATTCTAGGCCACATAGTCTACTCCATTAAAAAATTTGACTCCTTCTGGTGTTCGCTAATATTGATTAGAAATGTTTCCTTTTGATCTACCTTCAATTAGTTAAGTTATTCCTAAAGGAGCCCACTCTGATATGAATTTTTGACAACAATGTTAATACTGTGGGGGTGAATTAGTATCAAGGCTAGTTTTAAAATTTAATGTCAATTCTTACTTTTACATTCAAACTTGGAAGTCAAAATGTTGGAAACCATCATCATATCATGTGAAACAAATTAAATAAGCTCACGTAAACATACAAACCAAAATCATGAGCAATAAGCACATAGAACACATAGGTTTAACATGGAAACTAGAGAGGGAAAAACCAACAATATTTGTTTTATGATTTAGATATGAGCTTCTACTCTATTACATCGATTTTCTTATGAGTCACCACTCACAAGAATCACCAATTCCATGATATTGTTTGCTAGCACCCACTAGTAGGAAGGACCAACTCCCTTCTTTTATAGAAATCTAATTATCATATTGTTGAAGCCTCAAAGTTCACCGCAACAACATTGGGGATGACCACCTAGTCCAGACCTTGGAGCAACTCCTTTTCCATTTGGAATGGTGGTTCCGACTGATTCAACTAGGTCCAGTTGCCTTCTATCAATCTTTAATGGCTTTAAAATATGACTTTCGTTCAGTAATGGAGAAGATACATTAGATCAACCCTCTTGTTGATCAAGAAAGAAATTGATCCTTAAGCTGCTTTTGGGCTCAACAAAGCCACTACTAAAGTTTTTCCTCTTTGTGAAGAGAACTTATTGGAATGTAGGGAATAATGTATATGCAAAATTATTCTAAGATGAAAGCAAAAGGAACTATGTTAATCCTATCTCAATTAGGTAGATATAGATCTAACCCAACTAAGAGCAAGATAATTTTAAATAATTGTGACTCAGATATGTCTGGCTTATAATGAATATCAAGCTAATGAAGTAGTTCACTTAAGTGACATTATTAATACCGAAACACATCCTATTGAGACCTCTTAACCAAAATAATCAATCAACAACACTTAGGAAGAAGTTCACAAAATGATATTAATCATTTAATCAGTAACTTGAATAATTAAATAATAATATGCTGAAGAAGTTGACAACATATCACGTTTCAATAAATCAATTTTATATGACAAATTTTTGAGTAAATAGTTACTTAGAAATCATAATTTAATCGATAAGAGTAGAGATACATAATAACATAAAATTGAGACAAGGTACCCATATCGACAAATGTGCACGAATATGGAAATAAATAGACACATCCTTGTCATCATAAAATGAAACAAGTATTTAAAATAATAGTACTTGAAATACCAATTTTATTGAATCCATTCTCTAGCTCCAGTTTCCAACAATCTTTTACAGTGCCTGAGCTTCTGATTTCAAAAACAGAGCTACAATAGTGCAAACTCTATTTGTTATACATAACTCAAAATGTAAAAGAAAAAACTCAATCATATCCAGATCTGAGATTCCTCTCCTCCCACCTACAACTCTAAACCCTTATTATAGAAGTTCTTTTAGAATTCTAGAATTGCAAAGAACAAAAACCTTTATTACATTTTGCAATATGCTATTTATAATGTTTACAAAGGAATTCTTAACAAGAAAGTTTGCTGAAGAAGAGATCTACTCAATCAAATTTCATTTGCTCAAAGTTCCATTCTTCAATTGCTTGAGCATTTTCACTAATTTAGATCTTGTTCTCCTTATCTTTTCCATTGTTTTTCCTGCAAAATCAAATCAAGACAAAATTAAAATGTAAAAATAAAATCAAAATGCCAAATCTAGAATTAAAGAAAATCTAATCAAATTTAATTAAATAAATAATTTAAAAGGATATCCAAGATTTCTATTAATGTCTGTGATGATTTCATTTGCCAAGGATATCATTGATGAAAAGATTTGCATTCAGAAGAGGGTTGGACAAATGAAAATGCAGAAAATAAAACTCAGGAAAATTGGTTTTATTAAAAATTTGGAGCTTGATGTTCTGCTTGATTTTTGACCCAATAAATGATCAAATTTGTTATTGAAACATCCTCATAAATGTTCTCTATGATTTTATATTTTCAATGAGCCGTCTTGGGCTTCATTTGGCCAAAGAAAACTCAATTTGTGAGTCTCCAAAATTGATGAATCAAAATTCCCAGAGTTCTAGAATTTTTGTTACCTAGACTAAAAATCAGAATTTTTAAATTAAATTCTAACCCTAAATTAAATTTTAATTATCTAATAATTAATTCTAATCTAATTATAAATTAAATGAATTATTTACAAAACTAAATATACATAATTTATTTTAATTAAATTAAATTAATTATTTATTAAAATATTCATTAGTTTAAATTATATTAAAAATTTATAAATATTAAATTATTCATATATTATATATAATATCTATAACATGTACATATTCATTTCCAAATGAATGAAGAAGAGAATAAAACCAATGTTAAAATTACCATCGCATCGGCTTCATCACATATTTCCTTATTTTGTTTAAATGTTTATTTAACATTCATGTGATAAAAATTATGCGAGAAACGTTTTGCAACAAAAATTTTGTGATAATTTTTTTTATCAAATTTTTTGATAATTGTTTTTGTGATCTGGTCTCGAGGACTGTTATATTAATGAAAATGAGTGGGGTTTACGTGAATTATTAATTTTACAAATTGAACTATAGCCATTTTGTAATTTTGAGAATTTGGTCGTGGCAATTTATTTTAAAATAATAAATTGGAGTAAATTACCAAGATCTTGAAATGCGTTTTCATTTGTTATATGATTTAGCAGGGTCATTTTGTAAAACCGTTAGTGAAAAAATGAAAAATTAATCAAAGTTAATTAAAATTCAATATTTACAATGAATGACTATTGACCATAATTAGCTTTGAAAAATCAAAATTTTATTCATTTAAAACATTTTTTAACCCAGGTGACAAAAATGATCAAACTCCAAAAGAGTGTTATTTGCACAGCGGTTGACCAAATAGAGCGAAACAAGTATCGTTGGAAAGCTTGTGAAAAATCGGATTTAATGAATCAATCAAAATGGAAATCTGAAAAAATGAAAAATAACAAAATTGTAGGATAATTAAATTAATAAAAATCATAGGTGTTTAGCAAGAAATCAATAGAAAGGGTCCCCATTATAGAAGTACATAAAAAAATGGGGGGGTTGTGTTTTACCACAACAATGGTGACACACAAGAGAAGAACTAGTTATCTTTGTTTTATATGAACAAGATTTTCTTAAAATTAAAGTAAAAATAATTAAAGAAGAGAGAACTATTTTTGAAATGTTTGACTAAGTTCATTAGTCTGAATAAAAACAAGAATCATTTAACTATAAATTTTCTTAAAATTCTTAATAAATTAAAATATATCATAACTCTATATCAGTCTTTAATTAGTTATAGAGATAAAGTATGGGTCACTTTACAGCTTAGATTTTAAAATATACTTATTTGTCATAGGTAGAGCCACTGCTGCCAGCAAACATCTATAGTCTCGATAGGGTTACCTTTTAATCATCAATGATTCAGAATCCCATCTATTTAGGAATCATTGACCTAGAGATAAATCCATTTATATATGTTTATTTTCTTTGTATTTGTTTTTATTTTTTTGTTCCTAAAAGCCATTGTCTTGGTTTGGTAGCGAGATAGTTGACAACCACATTCTCTGGTTATAATTGGACTGAACAAGCTGGTTCATGCTGAGAGCCCTTGTCTTATAATTGTTTGCAATCATAAGTCGTTACCCTGGTTTGTTTAGTAGTATTGGTAATGTCAACTTATTTTTTCCCTATGATAATGGTAAGTAGGCTCATGATGAAACCTCTTATCTTTTATGTTTAAATATATTTTTGGATTACACTTTAGAAAAACAAGACTTTTTGGGTAGCAATAATTACTAACTCCTTAGGACTTAAGAGTGACAATTTCAAAGTTAAGGGTATTTCATTGTAAAGTGTATTTACTTGGTTTAAAATAGTTTTTCTTGACTGATAATAGATTTTTGAAAGATCTTAATAAAATATTGAAATCTCAAAATAATTACAATTTGGATGAAAAAATAAATTTCTTAGATTTTATGATACTTGATCAAATTCTCTTGTTTTATATTCTCTTTCCTAAGTGCGTCTACTTTTATAATAAGAAAAACAAACTTTATTAGGAGATTTAAGAAAAAGTCGATAGTAGAATATTAACATTCTTTTTCTGTGTATGCTGACCATTGTTAGGTAACAAAAAGGCCTTTTGTATAAATTATGGTAGAGTCACCAAGATCAAAACTGTAAAATAAGAGGAAAATAATTCCTAATCTAAATTGATAAAAGAAATCAGCAAACAAAAATAAAAATAAAAAAACGTAAGAGTAGAAAGGAAAATCCATGTTTTTAAAAGATAAACTCTAACAAGAATGTTTATACCAATGTCTCAACAAAATAAAGTAAAAGAAAATAATCATGTAACCATTCATTCTTATGCAGATTAAGAGAATTTTTACCTTGCAGGGTTATAAGCATTTTAGGTTTCAGATAGCAGTGATGATAAAATTCAGCCATAATGAAAAAATTTATGTCTGTTGTCAATCTTCATTTTCAAAGCATCATCTTAATCATTTTCTAATAAAAGGAATGTTGAAAGAAACAAACTAAAGGTTCAAAAAATTCCTAGTGTAGGTGTCTCGACGAAGATTATCGCTGCGTATTGAAAACAAACCAGGAAAAGAGTATAAGGCTTCAAAATTTGATATGGTGGAGGATTGAAAGATTTTATGAAGAGCTGTGAAGTAGATTTTAATATTAGTAGAATTTAAAAACAAAAATGAAACTAAAGTAAAGTAATGAAAATAAATGAAAGTGGGTATATGAAACTTCCCATTCGAGAATTTCATTTAATTTTACCTGTCAAGTATCATCTTCTCCAATGCTAACTAACTTAATTTTTTAATTACAATGAAAAGTATGAAAATGTTGAACTAACCGTGATCTTATAACGCAACATCATTATTTGTTTTATTTAAACCAGAGTAAGTAGTAAACTATAAGGAGATAATGCTTTGTGTTCAAATAATAAAAAATAAAACAAATCCATTAGAAATGAGAATGAAATTATGCTTCTTAATTAAGTGCAATGGAATGTTGGCATAATATTATAAGTTTCATATCAACTTCATTTCCATAAATTGTCCAAAATTAAGATGAAATCCAAGATAATAAAATATACATGTATAGATGGAAAGGTCTTAAATTTCATATTAAATATGGAGTGGTATATATAAAACTGAAATATAAGAGAAATTGAAATGATCTAACCTTGTTGCAAATTTCCTATCAATTGCTTTAATACCATAATCATTACCCCAGATTGCCTTAAAATATTCTATACAATGCAATTCCTCAGTGGATGTTTCGCATCACAAGTTTCTTTGCCATACTTAAATTTCAATCTGAGATTCTTTACCTTTTCCGATATGGGATATAATGATTGAATGTTAATGGAAAAGGGGCATGTATCAGAGTCTATCACATCGGAAAATCTTAAGATAAGGCTTCGTTTGAGTTTTGCGATGCGATATATTTGTTGCGATGGAAAATTTTTGATATGGACATATTCTATGTGAAAATATGCAATGTGATGGGGCGATGGCAATATCGAAGAATCGTTATACCAAGGATTGGGGAATAGTCACATTGCACATCACACTTCGCACATCGCACATCACAGATTCCGAATTGTGATATAAGGATATATAATAAAAATTACGATTAAGAAATTGCAATATTAGCATATTGGGTCATTGGGAAATAGTCATGTCAGAAATTCCGATATTATTCTGTGATTGCAGGGACGTGATGGATGATGTAGAAAATTGGTGGCACTGGCTTTGGATCTCAAAAGAAGTCGGCGATCGGAAATTTAAGTGCATGATGTAACATTGTTGATACGCCTATGTGCGATGAAGAATGAACCCGCTAAATTTATTATGTGACTTTAATATCATATCAGATCTAAAGCATCGAGAATTTTAAACCTATTCCCCTAACATTATTGTGATTTAATGGACGCGATATTTTTAATGAACTTGATTTAAATTTTATATCGGGTCTCGAATTATGTGAACATAACAATATTAACAAAGTCAAGTATCGGATATGTGAAATGTGAAATGCAATATACGATATAATAAATGTGGAGTTTTGCGAGAGAATCAGTGTAAAAGAACATGAAAGGTCTTGTATCAACAATTTTTTATCAGTAAATGCTAAGAGTCACTTCCGATTGAATGTTGTGATACAAATAGTTGCGATATGGATGATGTAACATTGAAAGGAAAGAATTGACGAAGATGAGTGGGAAGAGAATATTACAAATGTATATTCATCATAGTACCAGTGATCTGAAAGTCAACTTGAAATATTCCAATATGAATTTTGCAATAATGTTTTAAAGGTCTATTGGGTTTTTTAATGAATGAAAGAAAAATTAAAGAATGCTAAAATTTTAATGAACAACAAATAAAATTTCCCTAAAACTTTTGTGGATTTGAAATGGGTTTGCTACTTACTTCAAGTTTAGAAATGACTGAAAACCTGCAAATGAAACAGAACAAGAATAAGAAATAAACTAAGGAAAAGCCAACAATATATGAAAATGAACTAATGAATGCGTACCTTGAAGAAAACTGTCTATACATTTTATCTCATGAATCTTCAATTTTTTCCATGGACTTCTCAAAATCTGCGTTTTATTCAAAATCATCTCATTATTTATTCTAAATTAGAGTGTGCAATCAACTTAAAGAAAATCATTTAGTCATGTTCAATAAATCTGAAATTCATAGAATTCACCAGAAATGTAAATGAAAATATGCTCCCCTTTGAATTGCAACAGTACTCGTTACTTTTTCTCATTCCAAATTAAATTAACCAAAGTTTGTATTATTATGGTGGTTGTTCAATAATGTCTTTAGTAAATAAATATGGTGCATATTACAACATCAAATAATAAACTAAATATAAAAATAGCATAAAACCACTGATTATGAAATAATATCAAAATAGATTCAAATGTATGCATACAACAAAATGAACACCCTTCTGGTCATTTAAATAAATTCCAAGGAAGATAACATGAACTTCATGTGTTTATAGCAAAAAAGTAAGAATGATTAATAATAATAAAATTAGCATTAAGCTTGTGAGCTTAGACAATCATATATTTTATGGGACAATGATATCAGAAAGCTTTTGCATCATCGAAATTTTCAACATAACAATATAAGAATAAAATCTTAGAAGGAAACGTCAAAATAGAGAAAAGTGGCTTTGAGATGATGTGTGCCAAGTGCATACTCAATTAAATTTATTGAAGACATTATTTGAAAAAGGGAGAGATATAGTCATGGGTAGAGCTATTGCTACAAGAAATTTTTGATTTAAAGATGGGAAGCAAAAATCAAAAAGTTTTCAATGAAAGGAAAATATGTATCTGAACATGTATATGATATGAGAATGGTTGATTGCTTGCTTTATTTTCATCTGTAGAATTATTACAAATAAATTAATTATATAAGCAAACTAGCTACATTAATTCTACTCCTATCCTAACTATATACATGAAATGACTAGGTATAATCATATATCTAATGTAACCACTCTCTCATTTTCATTCTTGCATATATGTATGGTTCAAACATTAATAATAGAAATACAAATCTAATTACAGTAAGAAAGCTATATATGAAAGCAGAATGTACAATTATTGTTAGCAACTTATTTAAAATCTCTTTCTTTTGAAATGATCTTTCCAACTAGATTTGAATTGGATCATAGAAATATGAATGGATTTTCATTAATGATTGGAAGAGATTAAAAAGAGAAGATAACAGACCATATTGTGGATATGAGCTTTTATATTCACAGGCTTAAAAAATTTTGTTAGTGTTATGTGTAAGTGTTAAACTATTATTAATCTTCCATGAAAGAAAACTTTTCAAATATTTTTCAAATGAGTTAATGAAAAATGGATAGAAATATGTTAGATACAATGGAAGATTATTAATTGAATTATATTGTTGGTCAGATTGTAAAAATACACTCTCTTGTTGATATTTCTTTTGGGAAGATAGAAGTTTTTGATAAAAAAATTAGCTTCGATTGAAATTGAAATATTGATAGCTTTTGATGTTCATGATTATAATATGAAACTTCAATTTCCCAATAGGGAAATGCATCAATTGAGTGTTTCATAATGCATTGTTCAATATGCCAGTGTAAAATATCAAAAACTTGAAAAATAAAATCGAAAGTTGAATATGATTTTAAACAAAATAAGTGAGGAAACAAAAATAAAATAAAATCACTATTGGTATAACTAATGTTACAACACAATTTGGATTGTTTTGAAATAATTTGTTTTTTCACAAGATTTTGACAGAATAATTGAATTTTAATGATTACCAATTCCAACTTGTGAATTAGAAAGAGAATTATGACCATGAATAGGAATGAGAGCTTGATCATGATATGAATCATAAATGGGGATGATTTCTTGGATGTCGAAATCATGAAGATAATTTGCTGCTTGAGAATGAGGATTAGTTATAATAATTTCTGAATTAAATAATTCTTCAATCTCATGTGTTTTTTGAATTTTCTCATGAGGATTGACTTGAGAATAATAAAAATCAACATCTTCATTGTCAAAGTAATTATCATAAATGACGTCACAATATTTATTAGAATTCCCTTCGATCTCATTTAATGTATCAAAACAAAAAGGAATATAAAGTACACGTTTACTCATGCCAAAAGAATGATTAATTATTGTTTCTTTATCTTGATAAAAATTAATTGGCATTTCATTTAGATCAGCCCCTGTATTTTCTGAAATATCATTAATACCAAGAGGTGAAAAATTCCCATTAGTAAAAATATCCGGATAAAGGCAAAAATGAGAATCATAAATAATGAACTTAAAATATTCTCTGTTTGAGAACTTTTGTGCATTCTGTTCATTATAAATTTCAAATTCTAAATCATTCCTTTGTGTACTCACTCTTTCTTCAAGAAGATTGCTTTGCTGCTTTGATTTTGGCATTTTCTCATCATGAAAGAATTAAAAAATTTGTACAACAGTTTGTGTGTTATTGGTTACGTTTATTGCTGCTTGTACCTGTTTATTTGAAATCTAATTTTCTGAATTCAATTCAGAGTAATTTTGAAATTTCAACGCATCTCTTTCTCCAAAATTGTTGTGGTTGTCATCTTGCATTTGAATACAAATATTTTTCAAGCTTTGTGAGACCACTTCAACATAATTTATTTGCACACCCATATTGGAAATCTCATTTATGTTGGAAGGGGATGGAATAAAGCTTGAACTAATTTCATATGGATATTCAATGCGAGGACGAGAACAAATATGTTCAAACCAATCTAATGATTCCTTTCTGAAGGTTTATTTCCGACTTTAAATTTTAAACAACTCAAATGGAATCGAATATTAAAATCAATAATAGACTCATTTTAAAACCTTTGTAGATATTCAATTTCATCACATACCTGTTTGTAATCATAGCCATCAAATTTACAAATGAAAATTGTAAGAAATTGAACCCAACTGTGAATTGAGGCAACTGGAGTTTGACACCAGTTTTTGGCTTTTGCCACGAATGTGAGAGTAAAAATTTTGCATAAAATGCCTTCATCAATTCCTTTAAAATCATAATTTGAAAACTCTTGAACAAATTGAAAGGTGTGATTAAAAGAAAAAGAATTTCTCTTACCATTAAACTTTACTTGAGACAAGAGTCTTATCACATCGTGTGGAGTATTGAAATATGCGCATCCACAGATACAAATCCAAATTGGAAGTTTAATAGAAGTCATTGTGATAAATAATAAGATTTTAGAATACAAAGACTCCACTTAGACAACAAGTTTCAAGCCCTCCTTCTAGCGCCAAAATGTTGAAGCCTCAAAATTCGTTGCAACAACATGGGGGATGACCACCCAGTTCAAACCTTAAAGCGACTATTTTTCTCTTTGGAATGGTGGTTTCGACTAGTTCAAATAGATCCACTTACCTTCTCTCAATCTCCAATGGCTTTAAAATATGACTTTCATTCACGAATGGAGAAGAAACATCAGATCAACCCTCTTGCTGATCAGGCAGGAAATTAATCCTTACACTGATTTGGGGCTCAGCCAAGCCACTACTAAAGTTTTTCCTCTTTGTGAAGAGGACTTATTGGAATGTAGAAATTAATCTATATGCAAAATTATTCTAAGACGCAAGAAAAATGAACTATCTTAATCCTATCTCAACTAGGAAGATATAGATCTAACGCTATTAAGAGAAAAATAATTTTAAATAATTGAGACTTAAATATGTCTAGTTTATAATGAATATCAAGCTAATGAATTAGTTCAATTAATTGACATTATAAATACTGAAATACATCTTATTGAGACCTCTTAACTGAAATAATCAATCAACAACACTCAGGAAGAAGTTCACAAAATGATATTGATCATTTAATTAGTAACTTGAATAATTAAATAATAATATGTGGAAGAAGTTTACAACATATCACTATTCAATAAATCAGTTTTATAAGATAGATTTATTGGTAAATAGTTACTCAAAAAATAGAATTTAATCCATAAGAGTAGAGATATATAATAACATAAACTTGAGACAAATTACCCATATCGACAAAAGTGCACAAATATGGAAATAAATTGACGCATTCATGTCATCATAAAATGAAACAAGTATTTAAAATAATAGTATTCGAAATACCAATTTTATTGAATCCATTCTCTAGCTCTAGTCTCCAATAGTCTTTTACAATGCTTGAGCTTCTTCTTTCAAAAGCAGAGCTACAATAGTACAAACTGTGTTCATTATACATAACTCGTAATGTAAAAGAAAAACCTCAATAATCTCCAGATCTAAGATTCCTTTCCCCCCACCTACAACTTTAAATACTTATTACATAATTTCTTTTATAATTCGAGAATTGGAGAGGAGAAAAACCCTTATTACATTTTGCAATCTGTTATTTATAATATTTGTAAAGGAGTTCTTAATAAGAAAGTTTGTTGAAGAAAAGATCTTCTCATTCAATTTTCATTTGCTCAATATTCTATTCTTTAATTGCTGGAGGATTCTCATTGATTGAGATCTTGATCTCTTTATCTTTTCAATTATTTTCTTGCAAAAACAAATCAAAACAAAATTAAAGTGTAAAAATAAAATCAAAATGCCAAATCTGGAATTAAAAGAAATCTAATCAAATTCAATTAAATAAATAATTGAAAAGGAAATCCAAGATTTCTCTTAATGCCTGTGATGATTTAATTGGCCAGCGATATCATTGACGAATGGATTTGCATTCAGAAGAGGCTTGGGCAAATGAAAATGCAGAAAATAAAACTCAGGAAAATTAGTTTTATTAAAAATTCGGAGCTTGATCTTATGCTCCATTTTTGACCCAATAAATGATCAAATTTGTTAATGAAACTTCCTCATAAATGTTATCTATGATTTTATCTTTCCAATGATCTGTCTTTGGCCTCATTTGGCTACATAAAACGCAATCTGTGAGACTCTTAAGTTGAGGAGTCAAAACTGCCAGAGTTTTGGATTTTTTGCTCCCTAGGCTAAAAATCAATTTTTTTTTAGTTAAATTCCAATCCTAAATTAAATATTAATTATCTAATAATTAATCTAATCTAATTAAACTAAATTAATATTTAAACTATATATCACAATTATTTTGTTAAATTAATTAATTATATATTAATTAATTTTAATTATATTAAATAATTAATAAATATTAAATTCTTATTATATTTAATATATAATATATATATTAAGTTAATTAATCTATAAATATGTCGTATTCATTTCAAATGAATGGAGAATAAAGCCTAACGTTAAAAATTTCCTTTTGATCGGCCTCATCATATATTTTTTTTTGTTTTTTAATCTCATTTTTAAGAGTCATGCGTATAGGATTATTCAAGACACGTTGGGAGGAAAAATTTGCAGTTGTCTATAAGTGACTTTTTGGAGGCTTTTCTGTTGGGTTTTTCCGGTTAAAATTCCGGCCAGTATTTATTGGTATGCAAGTTGATTAGTTTTTTGCACATCAAAGCGTCCCGGTTTTTCAGAGTGTGACAAAATATGCAGTTAAAAAACCATTTTAACTGCAACAAATCAAGATTTAACCTCAATTTCTTCCGCCGGATTTCGTCACTAGAATCTCCAAAAAGTCGCATTATAGACAACTCCGAAAAAAATTTCGATAATTTTTTTTGGATGAGATTCTTTAATAATTGTTTTTGTGATCTAGTTTTGAGGGGCTATTATATTAATGACGATGAGTGGGGCTTACATGAATTATCAATCCTATAAATTGAACTATAACTATTTTGCAATTTTGAGAATTCGGTTTTGGAAATTTATTTTAAAATAATAAATTTGAGTAAATTATCAAAATCCTGAAATGTGTTCTCGTCTGTTGTATGATTTAACTGGGTCATTTTGTAGAACCGTTAGTGGAAAAACGAAAAATTAATAGTAAAAGTCAATGTTTACAATGAATGACTATTGATCTTAATTAGCTAGGAAAATTCAAAATTTTAGTTATTTAATACATTTTCTAACCTAGGCGAAACAAATGATCAAACTCCAAAAGAGTGTCATTTGTAAATCGGTTGACCAAATGGAGCAAAACAAGTATCGTTGGAAAGCTTGTGAAAAATTGGATTCAATAAAACAATCAAAATAGAAATCTGACAAAAATTAAAAATAACAAAATTGCAAGATAATTAACTTAATAAAAAACATAGAAGGTGTTTAGCCAAAAATTAATAGAAAGGGTTCCCATTATTGAAGTACATAAAGAAAAAATGGGGGGAGGAGGGGGAGTTGTGTTTTACCACAACACATACTAGAAACACCAATCGAAGCACCCACTTCTTGGATTTATTGCAAGCACTAACTCACATATTAATGGATTTGTGTAACAACTCACTTGTAGGGGGTACTGATCTCCAAGCTCTACTCAGATTCCCACTAGCTGGAAGATCCAACTCCCTCCTTTTTAGGCTTTAACCGACACTAAATAAGGTAATATCTTCTCTCTGTAATGGAACCCACTTGGCACACTTTTAGCTCTATGTTCTTGAATCCTTAGCCCTTGAAGTTGGTACTAACTTTTCCAGATTTTATGTTGTGCTCATGACCACTTATCTACCCTCTATACTTATCAGTAGCATACACTCATACCTCTCCTAATTGTGTCCACTCTATAATAGCTCTTTATTTCCTTCTTTTGTCCCTCATAAAATGAACATTCAATATCTCTTAGCCTTCTCATCTACATAGGCACACTCGGCCTCTCTTAGCAACACACACTCACACAAAGCTCCCCACTAGACCCATGACAATGTTTTATACCACCTATAACATAGGCACATACAACCTCATTCCAAATAACACTATAAATTCCCCACATCGCACATTTGTGATCGTTATTTTTGTTCCTCTGTTACACAGAGAATAATGCAGGATTTGATAGCTCATCACTTCGCCCAAGAGCATACTCCAACCAACCTCTCCATTTTTTTGTTTAATTCCTTTCTCTAGCATCTGTAATACGTGATTAATAATATGAATATCAAAATATGGATATTCATGCTTATTAAATTATCATAGTAATCATAGTGTACTTCCTGCATGGTTTACTTGATTCGTGATCATATATTATGCACCCAACACTCTTTTCCATTGAATTCTTCATGGCATGAAGGACACTCAGGAATGGCTCATTGAAGCACCATTATTTGGCTCTGTGAATCATATTCCTTGTTGCCTTGATCCATTGTTTATAACGAGTGCAGGTTAAAAATCCATGTAATAAAGTTAATAAAGGAAAAATAAGACCAAGGTCATGGGACACTTATTCCAAGTTGAATGTTAGGAAAACATCCTAGTGGGTGTTCATTTGGTTTATTATGGCTAAGCAAAAATTGGCAAACGAAATGGAAAATGATTTGAAAAATAAAGAGACATTAATTGCCATTGTATATATGAAAATAAAGGAAAATATCAGAAGAGGAAGGTGAAAGGTCACAAGTTGCATGTGAGGAGGAAAATTAAGGGAAATAATGGAAATTGAATAAAATAGAGGCCTCATTGATAAAAAGGCTTCCGAGGACCAGTTCACAACCTTTTGTCAATTTATTTTTGAAGCTCTCTCTCTATTCACTCTACTCTCTTGTACTCTTGCACACTTAGAGTATTCATGGAGCACACTAGAAGTGGATGAAAGAAGGAAAAGGAAGGACAACAAATCAAAATGAAAGAAAATATCAAGAAATGAAGAGTGGGATCAAGTGGCTACAACGAGATTAATTACAGGGATCAATTTGAATGTGTGACTTCCTTGCTAGTTTTGGTATGCATGGAACATGCATATGTGTTTTTATTTCTCTTGCTTTCATTGACATGGGTTTTTCTAGGTGTGATAGTGGTTTGGAGCCTTTCCTTTCCATTTATGGATAGACATGGTGTGATGGGGTTATTTTACTTAACTGAGATGTATTTCCAGATGGTTTCGAAAGTTAATGGGGTGGTCTAAAGAAGAATCACAAAGCCTAAGAATCCCTTGACTAGTAATGGCGGGATACAGAGTAGATATTGGTTGTGAATTCTTTCGTTGGGCATAGGAACCCCTTAACTGGTAATGATGGGATACACGGTAAATCATAGAGGTGAATACCCTTATTGGGCCTAGGAATCCCTTTCTTGGCGATGGTAGGATACACAGTAAAGCCTAGATGGTAGAGACAGATAAATTCTTCATGTTTTAGGTGGAGATATCCAGAGGCATCCATGCTTATTTAGGGCCTAGTGATCCCTTGACTGGTATATGGAAATATTATGGTAAATCCTATAATGTGTGTGTATTTATTGGGCCTAGGAATCCCTTGGTAAGATACATGGAAAATATTTAGGAAACCTTGATTCGTTCTGTTTTGAGTCTCACATTCATGCTTGGAATATGACATGGCATTGATTGGCTGAAAGAAATATTTATTTCAACTGAATCTATGGTCACGTGGTAAGTGGAAGTCCCTGACTTTGTTGGATTTTCCATATGTTAATAATATATATTTTCCTCTTGTGTATTATGTGTAAATATTTTTTTTATTATGTGATAATAATGGAGGTTCTATTGTTATTACTTTGTTGGTTGTATGTTGGTTATAAACGTGGTTTGTGATAGAATTGAGTTATAGATCTCATCATGTTTTGATTAGTAAATAAATGAATAATGAATGTATGGCCTAATAGATGATAATGTAGCTATTATAAGAGAGCATTAAGCCTTCTTGAAGATTTCAGATAAGTATGAAGTCCCTATGCTCAGTTGTGTTTATATGACCTGTAGATTACATGTTCATGATGTGTTTGATGAAATGTTTTGTCATGGCCATGCCTTGTCAGGTTAGGTCATTTTTCAAGTTTTTCATTAGAGGACTTTTCATCCTCTTATTTATCATTTTCGGAAGTTTCATGAAGTTCTAGGCAGAGGAATAAGTCCTAGCCTTGAAAACATGGTTCAAAATTCGAGGTCTCTGGCATAACATTGTTTGAAAAGGGCCATAGTTGCATGGAGGCCTTGTTGTGTGAATGACTAGAGGGTCTTAGTCACGTGAATGGATTTTCATGGGAGTGACTAGGGGTATATTTCATTTAAGAAGTAAGTTCTTTCAGGGGTTGGATATCTGGAAGGGTTGGTTGTGTCTTGAAGGTTTTGTAGCTCCTGAAGGAGGTCTTTAAAGTGTTGGTCCAATGGTTCCACTTCCTTAAGGTGATCTATGAGTTTAGATCATATCATAGCAATCCCTCATCACACTTTTACCCCAGTGGACTAGTCAGCTTGGGCAAATGTGGGAGGAGGGTGTTACAGAGTGGTATGAGCGCATGGTTCACCCCTCAGACTAGATGGGTGGAATGTTATTTTCATGCATACATGTCGTTTTGCATATGTTTTCTTTATGTTTGTGGTATATGTGCTAGTTGTGTATGCATGGTAGTTCCAATTGTTGTATTTTTGTGGTAATTTAGAAATTGAAGGTGTTGTTGTTGGGATGTGTTTGTTGTGAATGCATGTCAGTTGAATATGCATTTGCTAGCTATGATTGTTACATGTGTGGATGTATGCATGCATTTTCATGGTTATGGCAAAGAAGACAATGGCAGAATCATTCAAGCACAAGAGAACAAGTAGAGGTTAATCTAGTTATCCTTTAGAGTTTGTGAAACCTGCAGAGACAGAGACCACTGTGAATGAACTATTGGTAGGAGGAGAAGACTAATGTGGCATATGGTAGTAAGCCTCATGGTGGCCACATGTTGGATAGGGATGGCATGATCATAGATGGCAGGTTCTTGGACACACCTAATATGAGAGGTGATGGACGCAAGTTGTATACTAGTTCTGGTTCTAATATGTGTCATGGTCATCATCTTTATCATCCTTATAGGAAGAATGATAGGGGGCACTTTCTAGATGAGTTCAAGAAATACAAGCTACCTGCCTTCGATGGAGACTTGAAGAAACCTGAGGATTTAGAGGCATGGTAACTTGGGATGAAGAAGTTATTTGAGATGCATGATTACATAGAGAATATGAAGGCCAACACAGTTATCTTCTGCCTCAAAGTAAAATCAAACGTCTAGCCAGAATAGGTGAAGCGGGTTAAAGACATCAAAATAGAAGAGTTGAGTTGGCATTAATTTAAGAGACTTTTCAGGAAGAAATATTTGTCAGAGAGGTACTATGATAGCAAAGCTAAGGATTTGTATGAGCTAAAGATTAGATCGATGACAAATGAGCAATATACAACCAAGTTCGTGTAACTGTTGAGGTATGTACCATATATTAATAATGAGAAGGCAAAAGTTCAAATATTTTTTAGTGGATTAGAATTAACATTTAAAGATCGGATTAATATGATGAGCCTCGGTCACTTGAAGAAGTCATTGGTAAGTTGAAGCATTATTATGAGAAATCAAAGCACAAGACAAAGTCTTAGCAACATTTTAAAGGGAAAGACAAGGATAACTGTAAATGGAAGTTGAAAGGATAACACCCTAGGATGCAGGTGAGAAAGATAATGTTGTTCCTTACAAGAATTTTAATGTAGTTGGAGAGGTACATGGGTCACAACCTAGAAGGTAGCACAATAAAGGTGATGATATGGGATAGTTGCAATGTTGGATATGTGGCAAGGAGCATCTGAAGAGAGATTGTCTACAATATTAGGGTGGTACACATCAGATTTACAATGCACAAGAAGCACAGATGGTGGGGGATGTTGGGCAAAGTATTCATTAGAAATTTATTATTGGGATGGATGGTAATATTTATTATCAAGTTGTTTCTATTTTGATTTAACTTGAATCTAATTATAGTTATGTTAATCTTGAACTCATGGATAAGTGTGGTTTGAATAAAGAAGTGCATGCAAAATATTGGTTAGTGCATTTGGCTACAAGTACAAAGAGAAGCGTTCATCATTGGGTAAGAGCTTCTGAATTTGAGTTGAATGGTATTTCCACATCAACACATTTGAATGTTATTCTGTTGGGATCATATGGTATGATTTTGGTCATGGATTGGTTGTATCTTCATAGGACCAAGGTGGCGTTTTATGGCAAGGCCACTGAATGGTTGGATGATAATGGAGAACAAAGGATCTTGCAAGGTAAGAAGAAGGAAACATCAATTAGAATGGTTACAACTATGTAGGAAAATTACAGTCATAGAAAAGAGTGTGTGTTATTTTCTGTGCATATTTCTAGTGATAAAGGTAAGGATGTTGAGGATGCAAATCGATTGAGAAGGTACACAATTTTAGAAAAATTTTAGGGTGTATTTCCCATAGAGATTTTAGATTTTCCACCTCATAGGGTAGTGAATTTTTCCATTGATTTGGTACTAGGGGAAACTCCATCATCAAAGGAACCATATAGGATGAGCACATCAGAGTTATTAGAGTTGAAGCTTTAGTTGATGGAAATTCTTGACAAGGGATACATTAGGCTAAGTGTATCACCTTGGGGCACACCAATATTTTTTTGTGAAGAAGAAGGATGGTTCTCTTAGGTTATGCATTCACTCGAAGAATTTGAACGAGGTAACCATTAAGAAAAGGTCTTCATTGTTGAGGATTGATGACTTGTCTGATCAGTCGAAGGGAGAAGCAGTGTTCTTGAATATTGACTTCAGATTTGGATATCATTAGGTACACATCAAAGAAGAAGATATTTACAAGACTTCTTTTCAGACCAAGTATGGGCATTATGATTTTGTTGTAGTTCCATTTGATCTAACTAATGCTCCGACTACTTTTGTGTTCTTGATGAATAGTTTATTGTGTCCTTATATAAACAGAGTTGTTATTGTGTTCATTGGTTATATATTGATATATTCTAAGACTAAGGATGAGAATATCGATCATTTAGCAACTATATTTAGGTTACTAAGAGAACACCAATTATATGCTAAGCTTAGAAAATGAAAAAAAAATCCGATAGAGTTACATTACTTGGGACATGTTGTTTCCAAGGAAGCCACAATAGTGGATCTAGAAAAGATAAGAGTTATCATAGAATGGGAAGGTCCTACCAATGTGGATGCGGTAAGGTCATTCATGGGGTTAGCGGGTTACTATAAGAGATTCATTAGGAAATTCTCACACATTGCATATCCTAAAATATCCTTGTAGAGGAAAGGTAAGAAATTTGAATGGATAGAAGAATGTTCAACTAGTTTTGAGTAATTGAAAAAATTATTGGCAAATGCTCCAGTTCTAAAGATTGCAGATTTAGATAAAGAGTTTGTGGTGTCAAAAATTCTTGCAAGAGAGGACTTGGTGGAGTCCTGATGTAAGAGGGACATGTGGTATGTTATGAATTAAGGAAATTGAATGACCACGAGTAGAATTATGCTACACATGATATTAAGTTGGTAGGGATCAGACATGCATTGAATATGTGGAGGCATTATCTTCTTGGCAAGAGGTTTGTACTGATGAGTGACCACAGTGGATTGAGATACTTGTTTTAGCAACTAAATCTGAATGCCTGACAAGCTAAATGGTTGGCCACGGATAGTGAGTTTGATTTGAAGACCATGTACATTAAGGGAAATGAGGACAGGGTTGCAGATGCTCTTAGCATGATGATACAAGTAAATCGCATAGTAGTTGTCAGCTCTTATGGGACAGCTCTTCAAGATCACATCTTACCAGCAAGACAACAAGATGACAGTTACATGGAGCTTAGGCACAATTTATAGTATGGTATAGGTGCATAGGATGTGGATTATCATCTTACCTCAGATGATTTGATCAGATTTAGGGATGGGATCTATGTGTTGGACAACAGTGACCTTAAGAATCTTAAATTGAGATAATTTCATGCTAAGCCATATTCAGGTCACCTCGGATATCAAAATACACTGACAATGGTTAAGAAGTTCTATTATTGGTCAAATCTAAAGAAGGAAGTGGCAGAGTTTGTGGCAAGATGCTTGGATTATCAACATGTAAAAGTAGAGTGTAAACAAGCAGGTCGACTACGATCATCAATCCTAATTGCAAAGTGGAAATGGGAGGTAATTTCCATGCATTTTATTATAGGTTTTCAGAGGGCATATACACAGGATGATTCCATCATGGTTGTGGTGGACATGTTGAGAAATATAGCACACATCATTCCAGTGAAGTCTACTTATTTAGCTAATGATGTAGCACATGTCTTCATCAGGGAGATAGCGAGGTTGCATGGTGTTCCAAAGAAGTTTTTGTTAGACAAAGATGTTAAGTTAGCTTCTAGGTTTTGGAAAGAGTTACTTGTAACTTTGGGTACAAAGTTGGTCTTCAACACAAATTATCATCCATAGATAGATGGATAGACAGAGAGGGTCAAGATAATTCTAGAGGACACGTTGAGGATGCATGTGATGCATCAACATTGAAAGTGGGGAGTGTATGTTCCCAACAATGGGTATCATGAGTCACTCAGGATGAGTTTGTTTGAGGAAATGTATGGGTGGAGTTGTCATGCCACCATTAGTTAGATTGATTGAGTGAACAGGGTGTTGATAGGAACATAAATGTTGGCAAAGATGGAATAGGAAAAGAAGGTTATCAAGAAGAATCTAAAGGAAACACAAGATAGACAGAAACATTATGTAGATCAGCAGAGGTTATTTAAGGAGTTTTAGGATGGGGAACATGTGTATTTTTCGCATCAAGCCCAAGAAGAGAACCTTGAGGATCAGGTCATGTGGGAAGTTAGCACCTTGATATTTTGGGTCTTTCGAGATCCTTAAGGGGATTTGACCAGTGGACTACATACTTGCATTGCCCTTGACAGTGGAAGTCCATGATGCTTTCCATCTTTCATTTCTTAATATATATGTAAAAGATGTTTATCATGTTATTTATTGGTTTGTATTGCACATGGAGCTAGAATGAGAATTACAGCCCGAACCTTAGTGTATTTTGTAGAGAAAGATGCTCATGTTGTGGAACCAAGTAGTTGAGCAACTTAAAGTGCATTGGAAGAACTTTGGGCCCAATGAAGCTACATGGGACATGGTTGATTAGATGTGGCTATGTATCCTTCTATATTCATTGGTTGAGTGGATGTATTTTGGTATATGTTTTGGCATGGTGTTTTCATGTATGAGTTGTATTATAAAACTCTAATAAGTGGTATGGGTGTCATGTTGTTAGGTTGTCATGTTGGTTTTCTTTTTAGTGGGTTGATCATTGTAAATACTTCATCAAGCTAAGTTATAAAGCTCCATTGGAGGTATGTTTTTCTTTTCAGTAGTCTTGTTGGTTGTATGTGTCATTGAACATCGAGTGCAGTGTTCCCCTAAGGGGGAGGGGTATGTAACAACCCTGAGTTAAAAATCCAGGTAATAAAGTTAATAAATAAAAATTATAACCAAGGTCATAGGACTGTTATGCCAAGTTGAATGTTGGGAAAACTTCCAAGCGAGTGTTCATTTGGTTTATAACGGCCAAGGGGAAATTGGCAAAGGCACTGACAAAGGATTTTAAAATGAAAGTGGCATTAACTCGCATTTTATTTATGAAATGTAAAATAAACTAGGGGCAAAGGAAGGTGAAAGGTCAGAGATTTCATGTGAAGAGGAAAGTGAAGGAAAATAATGGGAATTGAAGAAAATAGAGGCGTCATTGATAAAAATTCTTATGAGGATTAGTTCACAACCTTTTTTCAGTTTCATTTTGAATCTCTCTCTCTATTCTCTCTATTTTCTCATACTCTTGCACACTTAGATTATTGTTGGAGCACACTAGAATTGGAGTAAATAAGGCAAAGGAAGGACAAGAAAGAAAAGTGAAGAAAAGATCAAGCAAGGAAGAGTGGTATCAAGCGACTACATTACGGTTTCTTGCAGGTATCGAGGTGAATGTATGATTTCCTTGCTAGTTTTGATAGGCATGGTACACTCATGTGTGTGTTTGGTTCTCTTGATGTCATTGGCATGGATTTTCCTAGGTGTGACTATGGTTTTCCACCTTGCCTTGCCTTTTCTAGATATCCATGGTGTGATGGGGTTATCTTAATTGCTTTGTCCATATTTATTGATGGTTCCAAAACTTAGTGGGGTGGTATCAGGAAAAATCACAAGGCCTAGGAATCCTTTACCAGTAATGGCAGGATATATGGTAAAGCCTATTTGTGAATTCCCTTGTTAGGCCTAGGAATCCCTTGACCACTAATGAAGGGATATATGGTCAAGCCTAGAGGTTAATACCCTTGTTGGGCCTAAGAATCCTTGAATATTAATCATGTGATACATGGTAAATCCTAGAGGATGGAGACAAACAAATTCCTCATGGTTTTGGTGGAGAGATAAAGAGGCATCCATGCTTGTTTAGGGACTATTGATCCCTTGATCGATATATGGAGGTATTGTGGTAAAGTGTGTAGTGTATGTCTATTGTTTGGACCTAATAATTAATTGGAAGGATACATGAAAAAACCTAAGGAAGCCTTGATTGGTTTTGTTGTGAGTCCCACATTCATTCTAGGAATATGGCACGTGGGAGATTGGTTGAAAGAAACATTTGGTTCAACCCAATCAGTGGTCGGGTACATGGAAGTCCCCAACTTGGTTGGCTTTTACGTATGTTAATAAGATTTATTTTAATCTTGTGTATTATGCATAAATATGTTTTGTTATTATGTGTTGATAATGGAAGTTTTATCATTGTTACTTTGTTAGTTATATGTTGGTTATAATCATGGTTTGTAATAGACTTGAGTTATGTGTCTCATAGTGTTTTGATTAGTAAATGAATGAATAATGAATGTATGAACTAATAGAGGATAATGTATCTATTATGAGAGGGAGGAAGGCCTTCTTGGAAAATCTCAGATAAGTATGAAGTCTCTATGCTCATATGTGTTTATTGAACTCTAGATTACATGTTCAAGATATGTTTGACGAAATGTCTGTCATGGCTAGGCCTTCTCAGATCAGGTTCTTATTCAAGTTTTGCATTAGAAGCCTTTTCATATTATTATTTATCATTTCTAGTAGTTTCATGAAGTTTTGGGCAGAGGTTTGAGTCCTAGGCCTGAAAATGTGGCTTAGAATTCAGGGTCACTAGCATAGAACTACCTTAAAAAGGCCACAGTCACATGGAGTCCTTGTTGTGGCAGATACTTAAGGGTCCTTCCACATGGAAGGCTTTTCATGGGGGTGACTAGGGGTCTAGTTCAGTCAATAGTTAAGTTCTCTCAATATTTGAGCATATCGAAGGGTTGATTGGCTCATGAAGGTTCTGTAGCTCCTAAGGGAGGTCTTTAAAGTGTTAGTATCTCAGTTCCACATCCTTAAGGTGATATAAGAGGTAAAATCATATCATAGTAACTCTTTGTCACATGTTTACCTCGGTGGACCATTTAGCTTGGGTAAATGTGGGAGGAGGGTATTACAGTGTTCTCATATAATTTCCATTAACTCCAATTTTCCATTGATAGTGATTTTCATATCTAGTTTCCGACCTATTAAATATATATTAACCACATGTGTGGAAAAATGCCACATATGTAACACCTTCCAAATATAGCACAAACAACTAAACCTAATGCAAACCCATTCATGCCATTTACAATCATGGTGCTTAATGTTTATCCCTTAACCTGCAGTGCTTTGTATACAACCTAAAGGCTTGAGCCTTGAGTCATAAGGCCCCTTTGAAATTGGTCCTTAGTTGCGCCTTTCAATGCAACATTCTCTTAGGAAATTAGTTGCTCTAACACATGAAATCACTATAATACCAAGCCTTGGAGCACCTTTCATCAACAAACAAAATCATTGACTATTGGGAATATTTCCTTCTCCCCAGATCCATTACTCTGAGACTTTTTAACATGTCTCACGTATAAAACATTAGAGACAAACCTAGAAGCTTATTTTTCCTATTGGAACTTCTCCTCTATGCCACTTGCAACATTCTGATTGGTCCACAAATCCAATGTTTCATGTTGTCTCAGAGCCTCATTAACCTCGAGATCCTACCTATAACACACTTAAAATCTTGTGGGGTTCCTTGCCTTATGGGGTTTAGGATGACGTGTCTTAGTGAGACTACCACTTCCACACTCATGCCAATTGAAAAAATTCTGAGGTTATTTGGCATTGCCACTTTACAAAAAGGTTATATCTTCTTCGCACCACTGTGTCCCATGTTTAGCGACCTTGTAATTTTTCTTAAGCACCATAGTGAAACTCTCTAGGGTAAGGCCTATAGGACTATGTGTTCACCAACGTCTACCACAATTCCACCTCACATCTCCTCATTGGGTGAATTCTCCAATTCATGTGCCAACTAGTATGCATGTTGTCATCACTTCGACGATTCACAATGGTGTGCCTTTGTAACTCTCTAGGGTATGGTCTGTCATGTTATGTGTCTTGGTGTTCCCCTTTTCCCAAAGATGTACCAATCATAAACTACCCAGTATGATGTTTCCCTACTATTATGTTGACCTTTTTACCACTCATACCAACTGCAACATTTCAAGCTACAAGTGGTTTCATATGTCATCCATTTTTCACAACTTGGGTACCCGAAAATGCTAAATTTTCGTTCCATGTGTCACTGGTCCTAGACTGCCACGTGTCTAGTCTAAAATCATGTTGACATCGTCCCTTATCTTGTTCACCCTTTCTATCTTCCAGGGTATATTTTTTTGGTTTATTTAGGAAGCGGGGATCTCCTGGCCCAAACAATCTTATGCATTGATTCATTCTTCCATCACTTGTGTGCCAACTCCCCCTTGTGCCTCATCACCCAAGACATTTGAACATAGGCTACAATGGAAATATTTGAGGATGATCATCCTTGATGATTTGTTCCTATGGGATACTCTCCTATTGTTTTGCATCAATCAAGGATCAGTTTTCCAACCATTTGGACCGCCAACATAGCCAGGACCCCAGATCTCCAAAACACAACAATTACTCCACCTTTAAAAACTTCCATGGTCTATCTATCAGGCTTACATGACCACGTGGGACCATTTTCTTCTCCATATTGATCTTAAAGAGACCAATCCAACTCTACCACCTATAATCAAGCACCACCTATCTCTTGAATGGACTACTGAGACCCATGGCCAAGTCATTAGGTTGACTTTTGTCCTACTATGTTTGACCAGTTATAGCTTTTGACCCTTGACGTAATTTTTTCGACTTCAACATACCATTGGAAAGCTTTTTCTCAGCACTCTCCAACTATGCCATTTCCAAGAGCATATAATTTGATATTCTAAGACAAAAATTCATTTAAATCCTAGGACTCCTAACTGCCATAGTTATGAGATTAATAACTTCTTTTATAGATATATACTATGATGATATTCTACAAAAGACTATAGAAACTAGAATACTGCCCTTGAGCTTAGTATTCCATGCACATCAATGTCAAACACACTATCATGCTAACCTATTTGAAATCAATGCCAACACACTTAATGCCACCTACCATCATCACAATGCCAAATGACCAACAAATATGGCTTGCATAATCATATTAACCTGAGAGAGAGTCCACATGTATTGGTTGGGGAGGACCATTGCCTTCATTAAAGGAGGTGAAGTAAATCTTTTCTAGCTTCTTCACCAACACAAAAACATTTTTGTCCAACCCATCCACTTTTTTCATCATCTTTGTAGAACACACCAAAATTTATTTATGTGTTTCTAAATTTCCTATGAGAATTTTTCCCATGATATTTTTGATGTTATACTACATATTAATTATTTTCGTATAGGAATCTTGACAAGTTCGAGTAGAGTTACCAATATTAGGGACCCAATTCATAGTGTGGCTATCCACCTGATGACCTAGGATGAATGTACAGATCTAAAACAATTCCTCCTAAACCTTAGATATAATTATTTGAAATCCTTTAGGAACATCCTCCATACATATATCCATGGAATGATGATCCATAACTTTTGTCCGAGTTGGAGAAGATGAGGGTAGTTGAGATTCAGGATAGATAGGATAGGAAACTCTACCACTTTTCCATCCTCTCCGATTAGAGGAAACATTCCATTGAGCCATATTGAGTGTAAAATGGATGTAGAAGGAATAAAAACAAGAGAATAAGTGGTCGAGGATAAAATTACAAAGAAGGGGAGAGAACCAAATGAAGGTTGAGATAAACCCACTAAAATTACTAGCCCACCATAGATAAAGGTTATCATAATGAACTCTCCAAACTAATAGATTATACATAGAACTCTAATATAAATATAGAGAAGGAAAAGAGTCAAACAACATACCAAGTTAAGGACATGATATGATGGAGAAGAAAAATAGATCGAGTACCATAAGTAGGCCTAGACAATGGAATAAAAAATAAAAACTAACATAATATTGTTGCATGGAAAGGAAACTAATAGGGAGACATGAAACTGAAAGGCCAATGAATATCAGAATTACCAGCAAACCGAACCTTATACCCAATCTTGATGCTTTCCTTTTACGAAGGAAAGTAAGCTTGATAATTTCTATCTTTCAGCTAAGAGCCATGACTAAGCTTGAGAGAAATTGTATTGTTATTTGTTGTTTTGGATTGAGATGGCAGGGAAACATTCAAAGGAAGGTAGAACCCAGAGTAAAAGAAATACAAACAAAATAATTGGTGAAAGTTTAGAGGATTTTCACTTAATAGGCTGTAATCTAAAGGAAAGTTGTAAGAGCATAACATACTCGAGTAGTTGATAAGCCAAGTAGTAAAATATATCACTGTCCCCAACTATAGTTCTCCTCATCCACCCTATGTCATGATTTTCTAGAAATGTTTTAAATTTCTCCATCATTATGTTGGAAATGAATTTTTAGATAGGATACAAGGATAAATATCCTTTGCATAGCTCCCATGCATCAAAATACATAACTCTAGTAACCTCCTACAATTCAACCTTAAATAATCCCAAAGACATTAGTACCTTCATGCATGCATCGTAATAAATGTGGACTATAGTACCACTCTTCTTTTAAATTTTGGCACTCATCTCAAGATGGAAGAATGATTCCCATGGTTAGGAAAATTTTGCGTGGGGTTGACCAGTTGTTGTTACAACCAAAGCATACTCCTTTGTTATTCTTTCCTTCATTTAACCTTGTGATATTTGAGTACAATGTAGTATTGTCTAAGAACCTGAAAAAAGTCTCTCTAATTCCTACATTTTTTCCAATGGTAAACTTGTGTGTACCATTAGTTTTTCCTTTAATATGATGAAAATTTTGCAAATATTTAATAATATTTTCATGATGCCTTGGGAAAATATAACTTTTAATATATTTTTAAAATCCACTAAAGTAACCCATGGGGAGTATAATATACAATGATAGGATGTACTGTTAAGCCACTCTATGATGTGAAGGTCATCGTTTGAAATTATGTGGGAAAGAATCTAGCCATGTTAAGCGCTGGTGTGGCCAAGGTCGGGTGCAATTATTGGCTGATTTTGGTAGCTTTGATGCTCATGGGTCATGTTTTCTCAAGCTATTGGTTAATTTTTTAGCCATTTAATGACTTAGACAACTTAACAAACGAAAATCCAATGTGCCAAAGTAATCTTCTAATACATTTTCATCGCTTACGTTATCCACCCTTGTTGCCAACACCTAAAATTATGAATAATAACATTCAATATCACCTAATTTCTTGATTCCGATCAACTGGCTAACATTTTCATATTCCTAAAATTTTCCACACCTTGCTTATAATTCTCCTAGGAATAAACCTTGACTATAATAAACTGTATGGTTTCCTTTTAAGTTACCAATGATATCATTGATAGGGTTCTATCTCAAAATACAAATCCACTAAGGAATTCCTTTCTTTATAATCAATAATATTATGTAATTCAGAGTATTTCTTCATTTTTTTAACCCATGTAAAGACCTTTGTTCTATCAAACTTCTTTAATTCAATCTAGGAAAGGTTGGTACTCTTAGAAAACCATCCATAACTAACTCCACTATTAGAGTTAGGTCCATATGAAAAATCCTTATTGTTGGAATTTTGTTACACATGAATAATAACATTATTTTCTCGAGTCACTTTAGTCACATTATTAATTTTATGAAGCCTCTCATATATGGATTATATAATATTGTCCAAAGTCTTTTGTTTCATATATTCCCAGTTCTAATTCGTCTTTTGTTCCATAAAAGTTTACAAAATTTCTATATTTTGCTCAATATTTCATTTAATTAATTTCTTCATATGTGACAATTAAACCTTTCTAACATGTTATATACCATTCCCTTAAATTGAGTCTCTAGTTTGGGTACATGGTTCTACATATTTTCAACTTCTTCATGAGTTATGCTTAATATTTATGAATTTTTATTTCGCTTACTATTTTCTAGAGCACCATATTAAATGTGGTAAAATAATAACACTCCTCATTCTTCTCTTTATCGCAAGTCTTTAATGACAAAAATATCTTCTAATTAAAATTTATGCTAACTACAAAATACATATATTTCAAAGCCTAATTTGGAGACTTTATAGCTAAACAATCATTGTTTTGATATATCTACATAATCGCTTTTGAGTCTAAAATTTTATAAACTAGTACATTGATACATATTATTAAACTTATAAAATTGAAACTCTAAAATATCACCAAAATTTGTTATAACAAAAAAGTCCAAATTGAGTCAGTTTAGCCTAATTATAGAGCTAGCTAAAAATTCTAACTTCCGCAAGGGATATATTATAATGTATAAATATCAAAATACTAGTGTTTTTTGACATATAATTCACTATGTATTTTTAACATTCTAAAACATCAAGAGTATGAAACTTCATTAAAAATTATTTATAGTGGAATCACCAAGATGGATCATTTGAAATCGATTTCAAGGTTAGAAAGAAGTCCTAGTTTCCATAGAATATATATCTATGAAAATAATGAACAAAAAAAAATTGTTGATCACCCATATCCTAACATTTATCCTTATTCTCCTCAAAATTTTACTCTATGAAGGTTTGAAGTAAAAACTGTAGTGAATATGATATAATGTCTTCATTAAAGCATAAAACCTCTAAGATTGTGTGTTTTTATAGAAAAATGTTATGAACCAACTCCAATAGTATAATAGAAACAATAATAAGAAACTATGTTTTCTTACAATGATTATAAGTCAATTAATTATAATCCACCATGAGTGTGAAACCTCCTTTACAATGAATCCAATGCAGAAGATAAGATTCATATACAAATGGATGTAGTTGTAATCTAGCAAAATGTATGCATTGGTTACCAAGAGGAAGGAACATCAGGTAAGACAAATAATCATATGAAGTACATGAAAGACTAAAGAGATAGATTTGTTGGGCGTAATAAACAACCTAACATCTAATTGTCAATATGGGAGTTTGTAAACTTAGAGGAACAGTACTGGAAATGCCAGGGGAAGACTTTAGAAACATGCACAAATTAATACAATTACATCACACCATTCTAGAAATTGGATTCACTCAAGAAAAGTACTTGTCACAAACTTAAGGAAAGGAACTTCAATCAGCATAAACAATCTTGATCAATGAAAGAAAAAAAGGTAGATATAAGAAACTAAATGTGAGTACAGTCATAAGACAAGGAAATAATTAAACTGTTAACTGCATTTGTCTTTGTTATAAGTTTTCCTTCTTGGCTTGAATCATTGTTCCTGCACCGAAACAATGTTCCTGTACTGGAACAATGTTCCTGTACTAAAGTGATGTTCCTTCATTAGAAGTATGTATTATGCATGCACTGAAGATTTCGACATTTATACAAGAGCTTTGGATTCCTCTACTGGAGCACTCTATTCATGTACCAAAACAAAGGTTCCCGTACCAAGAAATCATCCTTCCTATACTGGCTTTCCAAACCACTTGCAGAAAATGAAAGCATGTTAACTAAGAAAATAAATGCAAGGTGAAAATAGAACCGTAAAGTGAACCTGTATTTTTGGATTATAGGGGCCTGACCCAATTTAAGCATTAGTTAGCCAAACAAATCCCTGCACTACTTGCCCTTTCAGCATTAGCTTGTGGAGCGCGGACATATGTCTCACCCGAAGCAGTATGGGGGCATGCTGGACCAAGTTTCCACCCCCTTGAGATGGTTGTGATGTTTTTTTTTATCTCGGCTATACCTGTCTGTGTGCAAGTTTCTTAGCCCTATGTTCCACCCTTCAATACCTTCATGAAATGATACATCAGCTTTTGCGCAACCCTAACCTGTTGGTGATACCCTTTTGTGTTGCGTGCTGCATGCTGCTAGGGCAACGAACTGTGATAGTTCCCAAACTACACTAAGTATCTTACTTGTCTTATTATATATCTTAGTTATCTTTGTGTAAACATATGTTCTTACTTGTGTTCACATAACCATTACAATTACATATATTCATGCAAAATATAAGAATTATAAGTGAAATTCATACCAAAACATAACCAGATGCATAAATAGGAAATAATACACAGAAATTGTAGAATGCTTCTCTTTACTGATACTTTCAGACAATTACAGACTCAAACCGCCCTGCACACTCAGCTTCAGGGGTCTGCGCACTTAGCTATGGAATTCTATGCCTCTTCACACTGAACTGTAGAGCCTTAAATATGCTACAATCCAAATCTTAGAGTTCTACTTCAGAGATATCTCTCATACATGTTCGATCTTAATTTCTTGATTTATTCCCCTAACTACTTAGAGCCTAGCTCTATTTATACAATCCCATGGTCCATGGAGCCGACATTACATTTCCAAAATAATGGCAGACAACCCTATGACTCTTTAACATCTACGCACTCCACGACCACAAAATGCGGAGTCTTTACATTTGGATTACAAAATTGGACCAAAAAATGGGCTTTTAGCCCCAAAACTACCCTAGCGGATCCCTCGTCCAACAGGCCCCCAACACAAACATCGTCCTGCCCTTCAGTCACTCTATAGGTGTAGAGATCTTAGCACGAAGACCTCCCAAATCTGTTTGGACCACTGCAACTTCAGCAACACACTGAGCGGGCACCAGCTAGATTTCTTGCACTTGCTGCTCAGTGACTGCTATTGAACTATTGCCCTGAATCTTCTCTTGAGCTACCTACAGTTGTGTGAGCTTTCCTTCAAGTGAGATTGTGATCGCATAAGCCTTGTCAGTCCATAGCTGTAGGCACACTTTTATGACTTCTTCTTTATTCCGAGCGACATCCACCTATTCCTTGAGTTCCTTTTCCTCTTGCATCCGTACAAGCCTCTATGTAAGGAAAGTCGTTTGCGTGGTCCTTTTGACCTCGTCATATTTTTTTGTACCTCACGCACCTTTGTCTCCAAGTGCTATACATTCAGGTGCTCCTGCAGGGTGGTTAGGACCTCAAATGACTATTCAAAAAGCTGCATGCAGTCTGCCACTGCACTATCAACCATCACTATTGTTGTTGTAAAAGCAGTGGTATGTCATTCCTTGACTTCTAGTAGAGATGGAGGTTGAGCCTTCAACTGCATTTCTATGATATGCAGTTTCATCTCCAGTTGAACCCTAGCCATCTCTTCTCGAGTGTTTTCCACCCCTATGGCTAACTTGCAGACGCATGCCTCCACTAGTTCTACTTGAATGTCCAACTCTAGGACCACTCGACATGCTTCCTCAACTACCTCCATTATCTTCTTGTTCTGCTCCATTGCCTCATTGTGCTATAGGTACAATTGCTTGATGTTGATGCACTGCTCGCTCATCACCTGTAGAGTGTGACTCTCCCAAGCCCTGAGTTCTACAGTGAATTGATCTTGCAAGAGGTAGAGCATTTCCCAAGGGAGCACAGCCATATTCAATCGTACGCCTTTCAAACTACTAACTGTGGGCTTGTCAGCCTCCTCCTCTGCAGTAAGCACCCCATCGGGTAGCACTGTCGTGTTGGTCACCCTTATGTGCAAGATCTCCTCGGCAGCTGAAGTGTCAATCGCAAGGCTAGTGGAAACTGTGCCAGCCTGTGGAATACAAACCTACAACTCCTATAGCTCTTCTCGGAGAGCCCCCAATACCAATTTTTGCTATTCTTCAAACTATTATAGGGCCTCTACAATGAGATCCCTCGTCGTTTCTCCAATATCATGTAAATCCCCCTCATTGATGGTGATTGGGTCGAAGGATGTTTTTGATGATTTGGTTTTATTTCGTGGCACTACCTGCTCTTGGGATCACGGATGCTTGAGTTTTATGGACATCGTCTGCAAATCCATGCCACCTTTTTCTGTCTCTGTTTTTTCCTTAGTCTCGGGTGAAGGTGACTTATGTCCTTCATGCTCTTCTCGTTCTGTTTTATGTTGTTTCACCAATTTTGCGGTGTCAACCCGGGCCTTAGCTTTTGCTTCCTCCTTTCTGCGCTTCTCCACCAGCTGCGCCATTCAGAGCTTTGTTTCCTCCTTATTACGTTGCATGGTGGACTTGTCCATTTCCACCATGGGGCTTTCTGGAACACACCACTTCGATGGCCAAGACTCAAGTATTATAAAAATTAGATCATCAGTCACCAAGTACGGTAAGTAATGCCATGTTATCATAGGGTCCTTCTGCACTCTGATAAAGACATGCTGGAAATTTTCTTTGAACTTTGCAAAGATATGAAAAATGGTGTATAATGTGGGTGACAACCGTGGCTTGCAATTGATGCCCATTTGGATATTCATCTCCATCAAGATCCAAAATATCTTGCTTTCTTTGTTGTTTTGTGAGTCCTTGGTCACCCATACCAAAGCGTACTTTTCTACATTTGGAAGGTTTGGCGCGACCGAAGGGAATTGGATGTCTTCAGGCAGCTCCCATGCCACCAATACAATCGAAAACAGGATCCACATGTAGTGAAACATTTTCCCTGCTACTGTGCCTTGCAACAGTTTGCTAGGAACTCGTCGCATAGGTAGTTTTCCCAGTTGAACTAGGTTGTTTCCACACATGGGGCTGCAAGAGCAATCATAGACGCGGTCACCTCATCCATGCAGTACTTCCACATCACTTTCCTTGATAGTATTTGCGTTGGTACCTTGACTGCATGGTTGTTAATACTGGAGATGGCATATCGTCACTTCTTCTTCTCCAACTTTAACTTCTTCTTCATTTCTTCTCTGAGGGCCAACTTGCCACCTTTTGCTTCTAATATATTGGTTGGATCCTCCCCTTAGTAAGGTAGCCATATGATTCAATGAATCAAGTGGTTTGTGACGGGAATGGGCTCCTCCAGCCACGAACACTCATCATCCAGCAAGCAGAGCAACTGCTTAATGACGAATATGGTCACTAGGTTGCGGTGGTAATGTGGCACCTAGAGCAGTTTTAACAACCTAACATTCTCTACACCATTGAGCCATCTGTGCGGCTCCAATTTAATTGTTCCAGCCATTGTGTCCACCCATTTTCACATCAGTTGCTCAGTCGCTAGATGCAGGAATTTCTCGTGATCTATGAGGTTCCAACCTTTGAATTTCAGTACAGGAACTTGCCCTAAGGGTGGTCCCTCATAAACAATATCATCTAGGAGCAACGAGGTTTGCATGGAGCTCTTGCTCTCGTCTATATCCTTTGGCACCTTGGCTTTACCCTTGCGCAGAGGAACATATTATGGTAACTGGGTAATAGGGTCTGCACCCTGGGTTGCAGCTGCCATTTCCTCATCCTTCTCATCCACCAGGATTTCTTTAGATTCCTCCTCATTGGCCTCCATATTAATGGCCTTCCCCTTTTCCTGCAAGGTGATCTTTGGTCCTCTGTGGGTTTCTTGGTGAGAAACACACCAGTATCATAGCCTACTTATCCTTCTTAGGTCTCGGTGTTCCAGGTGATTTAGGGACCTCAACTATTACTCTGGCTCTCTTTGGGGCTTCGACTACCGCAATTTCGTATGCGACTTCCTCGGGTGTCGACATCATTCTAGTCAGGAGGTCCTGCATCTCCTTCGACAATATTTCAAACACTGAAATTGCTCTCAAAGCCTCAAAATTCGAAAGGTCCATACACACTTGATAGCACAAAAACTGAATTTTCAAAATGCCAAGTGTTTTTTGCTGGACAACTACCTACAATTTATAGGGCCTTTTGAATTCAAATTCTACTGTTGCCCCCACATTCGGTCCATTAATGCTATATTGGCGATAAATGTCCAAGGATATAGTCCATAAAGTTTGCCTTAAATGCCTATCGCCCGCTCCATTTGGCCTCAAACTGACCATCAAATTGTGAATAGTGACTTTATCGATGACTTTTCAGCAGACTTGTGCACTAGCGCAACTGTCTTCTTGTCATCACAAACCCTATGACACTTCGCTGCTTCGTGCAATCCTGAAATCACGGAGCTCTCCAACCTGGGTAGTGTATTTTATAGTCCCATGCTTCCTTTTAGCTGCGTGGAGTGCTAAGATTGTGCTTCTATCGCCTAGTTAGATGGTCAATCCACCTACGTATGGCTTCAATTGACTACCATTCACCTTTATTGGGAAGGGATCTCCTTTCTATTTAACCAACTAGACCGTGACACCATCGGTAATTTCCTTAATTACATAGGGCCCCAGCCAATGCATTTTTAATTTCCCTGGAAATTTATCAAATTCACTATCATACAACAACACCAAGTCATTCACCTTAAAGATGTGTAGCTTAATATGTCAGTCATGCCACACTTTTTCTCATTGCTTTTGGACCTATTGATGAAATCTAGCCAAAAATCTCTCTTCTTTGAGCTCATCCAACTATGTGAGCCTCTCTTCCAGGGCTCCATGACCTTTCGTACCTGTGAGTGCTGCTATGCATAGACTAGGCACAATATACTCCATAGGCATCACTGCTTCAATCCTATATACCAACCTAAAGGGTGTCTGTCTTGTTGTATGATAAGCCCATAACACTACAGGTATATGTAGGTTGCAAACATTTCATTGAGCATTCAATACCTTGGTCAGCGCATTTTCAAGCACTTTGTTGAATGCCTCCACTGTCCCATTAGCCTATGGGTGATAAGGTGTGCTCTTTTAGTGATACACCTGAAATACTTCCATCAACGTGCTAATTGTTTCGTTCAGAAAGTGTGTACCTCGGTCACTCATCAAAATATTTTGACATCCAAATCGCGTTAGTAGATGCTCAAATAGAAAATTTTTGGCAGTCATGCCCATGGAATCCTTC
>APFE030089678.1:43537-55219 GCA_000404065.3 Pinus taeda
GAATAGGTGAACCCACTCAGGTTGTGGCTTTTCTCCATAAACCTATGTCCATTTGGCTAGATGCACACACGGATCATTCTGTCTAGTGTACTTGTCTATCGGTAGCATCTCAAGCTTCCCAAATTGTGCTCTCATCATTCTCCTACATCCGCTCTAATCATCAAAAATCCCTTTGTGCATACCCCACCATCTTGCGGGCGTAGTGTGTAATGCCCAATCCAAGGCCTGGAAGTGTTTCTTTTCAGGCACCTCCCTTTCAAAAGCATCCAAAAAGGTATCTAACTCATTTAGTCCATCATAAGTAGGCAAATTTCTTACCTCTAACAACACACAGTGTAGCAAGCTGGTCATCATGTTGCAATTTAATGTAGTTACTTTGTGTAACTGATTCTGCCAGCATTCTATTTCCTCGTCAGAGTATGAAGTGCAGGAACTTTCATGCTCCCATGAAATCTACCCATCTGCAGTGGGATTCACCCAGTCATGGTCTCGTGCTGTTATCTTATAGATGCAGTCCAGATCATCATCACTCTCATAATCACAAATCGGTTCCATATAGTGTGATCCTTCAATAGGCTCCAAGGGTATTATTATGCACAGTGACTTCTTCTCAAAGATCATCTTTCATTTCTTCATATTGATTACCCCATTGATATCAGTAGCCTAGTCAATTCCCAAGAGCATATGGGAGGGATTGTTGTCACCAACAATCTTTGTTACTTCAAAGTCTGCCAGCGTACTTGTTCACTGAATATCCATGGTCACTCCTTGTAGCTGCCCCATGGGTATGATTTTTTATTGATTCGCCATCCTCAGCTGAATTGGAGACCATTGCATCATGGGTCTCCCCATTCGTTCCCATTTCTATTTCGGTAGAACATTCGCATCTGATCCCAAATCTAGAATGACTTGATGCATTTCGTATTCTCCGATCTATGCGATGAGTCTCATTTCATGCCTCGTCCTTGTCATATGCTTTCTGATCTTGCAGACTATGTGTGGTTCACCTGGTGCAATCCCAACACATTTATTGATGAGTTCTTCTAGCCCTTTCACAACTTTACTATCGCACGGTAACTCATACAGGTTTCTAGGAAAGTTGTGAGCATAGAGGGGTCCATTTCCGGCTCTAGTTTATCCTTGCTTCTTGGAGTGGAGGCCTCAGTGAAGCTCTTCTTAGCTTCCATGAATGCTTCAGGAGCATGCTCCAAATCAAACTTAGCCTCTTTTGTCGGGGCCTTGCGAACCCATGTACTATCTTCCAGTTGTTTCCCCTTATTATCTCATGTCATGATTCCACTTCGAAGCATTATATTTACATTTTGATCTTCCTCGCATGGCTCAGACCTCATCATCTGTAGGTTTTTAATCAGGGGAGGTAGTAGCACTCCTTTCTCCTGTATCCTAGCTATCAACGTACGGCAATATTCTGTTTCATGATCAAATAATTTGTAATACTTACACAATAGGCATGTTGGATTAGTACAATCATAGGCATAATGTCCTAGCCCTCCGCAATTGTAGCAAATCAACTTTCCTCGACCCCTACTAGGTCCTCCTTTGCCTTAGCCTTGTCCACCCACCCGAAATCTTGTTTGCAGCATCCTTGCATTCTAGTCAAGGGGCTGTATTTCAGCCTAAACCCTATAGGCGAGAGTTATATCCATCATTAATTCATAGCTCCTGCAAGTATGCTCATCATGTCCTGGTGACCTAAAAAAGTTGCAAAACAACTATTGTGGTGTTTGCACATGCTTCTGTAACAAGTGGCAATTATTAGTGGCATATTTTTCGGCTACCTGATATATAATGTACCATAAAGCAGGCGCCGCGCTAGGTCCTGCTTGAGCTTCTGGGCTTAAAGGCATCGGTCCTCCTTTTGAAAGGTAATTTATAAATACCAAGAAATGGTCTTTGTCATGACCCTAACTCTTGCATTTCAAACACCATACCTCTTCACATTCCTCTGGCCGAAACATCCTATCCTGCTTCAAGCTTTGCATCCCAAGGCACAAATACTTCAACTGCGCATGGATCTACTAAACTCCTAGAATAGGATCTTGAATTGGAGTCTCATGTAGTCTCATGGAAATCTCCAAGGCCTCTTCCTAAGTTGTTATCTCCTATTATGACAACGCACTCCTTATGTGTGGTAGTAGCAAAGCCACAAACCACTTGCGATGTTGTCCATTTGTCGAATTCATGTTGGCTTCGTGGATCATACATTTCAGCCTCTAATCTAGTTCCCAAGGCATATCGCCTAGTAGCGTCGCAATCTCTTTGAATCCCACAATCAAATGCATTTCATATTTAGGCCTACCAAATTCCCTATTGAGTGCTACTTGGATGTTCGCTACTCTAGCATTAGGGTCATTGCTGGAGTACTTAATATACCAGGTTAGCAGGCGATCCTGTAGAGCTCTAAAAAATGTCACTTTCTTTATATGGTGATCTGTAACACCTTTAGATTCCGATATAGCCCTCACAATGAACTAGAATTGGTCTAGGTCGTCATTTCCCAAGCCTTTGAACAAAGGAAACTTCACTGTGTTTGCCATACTGAACCACGGTGGAGGTAGAGGTGATACGGTTGAAGTTGGAGGTGATGGTGGTGAAGCCGGTGTTGGTGTGGGAAGAGGTGGTATTCGTGGGAATCCTTGTTTTATCAACTGAATAACACTTAGCTTGAGAGACCTTGTGATCCATTCTTCATCTCCATGTGGAGGTGAAATCAAGGGGCTATGCTCTAAACCCTTATTTCCTTCGTTTTGGTTAAATCTTCCACTTCACATAGTCCTGAACATCAAGGTAGTTGCATAACCTATTTTTTACACAACAACATCTTCATCCGAGTATTCAAATCTTTTACATACTTACCTCGCAGTCCTTTGAATAAGTGCTGAACTACCTTGCTTTAGCTAACTTAGGTGTTGACCATGAATTCAGTCACAAATCCTCTTATGATGCGATCGAGCCCATGATCGACCGCGCGGGCAATCTTATCCTCTAATGCTTCCAATATTTGCACTAGCTCTGGTGTCCACACAATAGGACTGTCAAGTTTCCACCTTCCTTGGGTATCTTCTAGCTTCATGATCCACTTGTATAGCTCAGTAGGGAAGGAGGCGAAAAATATTTCATGGATCTCCATATATAGGTATCAGTCCTGTTATCACTTAGATTTTCCTCGGAAATTATTAAAAGAAGAAAAGGATCCAAGGTAACTACAAACCAACTTTTAGACTTAGGTGCTAGCCCACCCAAGTCCAGAGAGGGCTCTCTCTTTATGATTTAACTATGTTTGAAAATATTTTAGGTTAGTATTAATGTTCAGTGAGGTTGTTTTGTTTGAGAGTGGTGGAGTTCTTAAACAAATGGGTAAACTAGGCTTTTAGGCCATTGGGCTATGGAGTCAATCAAGGATAATTCACTAGATTAATTCAAATTGTTGAGGTATGAGCTCAACAGGCAAGATAGTAGAATAAAAACAAACTTTGGGGCTTTAATGGGTAATAGTTTTGCTCAAAACTAGAGGGAAATCAGGAATCCTCAAGTTAGGACTAGAAAGAGGAAAGGGAGATAGGTCAATTAGTAGAGGGAAATTAAGAATCCTATACCAGGGACTTATTAGAGAAAAACTACAGGGATAGAGGAGGAGTTAAGAAGAAAACATAGAAATCGTAGACTATTGATAGCAGAGAGAAATAAAGCTAATTCTGATATACTTTGACTATTTTTCCATTTAGATTTAAGATGCATGGAACATTGAAAGATATATAAAGTACATAAAATCACAAGGATAGAATACTTATTTGTAATTATACTGCACGGGAATTTGATGAAATGTCCTCAACTTTCATTCCTTTTCCAGCAAAAATCCAAATTTGAGTATAAAAGCTTTCTCAACTTGATAGCATAGATTTACAGAGATGTTATAGAATCCACCCACAATACTTCAAATGGAGAATTATTTATACAAAAATTACATCAAAAATATCTCATAACCACATGAGACTTATTATAGGGAATACAAAATATCTTTTACAAAAAGATAGAGACAGATGGAAAATAGATTGTTGTTGTTCCTTTATTTATGAATGAGTTGGAGGATGAAACTCGGATTTGCCTCTTGTTATTTCTTTAGTAATTGTGTGCTAGTTCCTTGCTTACTTTCCCCTACTAATACCCTTTACCTGTTCGTGATACTCTTTACCTATTTGCCAACCTTTACCTCAGTAAATATTTTCTATTTACCTCAGAGTTACCATAGTAATTATAGGATATTAGTCATATTGGTCCACCATTCTTCATTTGGTATCTTCATCCTAATCAATTTCCTGTATATTCCGTCAGCTTCAGTGTACTTAGCAAAATTGTGTTGAATGGTAAATAGGTGTTTCACTTCATGCTCAATATAGAAACAATTTTCCAAACCATCATACAACACTTTTCTTGTAGGTAGTGCTTTCACTGTGGAAGAACCAGCTTGATTTATGGCTTGTTTGTGCAATTTCTCAATGTAGTCATCATGAGTCATTAGCTTGTTATTGATGACCAGTCGGCTTGGAAGTCCTTTATCCCTTAGAATGTCATATTTTAAAATAAAATCATCTATGTCCTCTTCAATACTTTGACATCTTTTTTCCAAGTTAAGCATTCAGTTGTTTTTAATAAGAACTTTCTTAATTTCAAGGATAGTAGCAGTTTGATCCTTGATATCCCATTGTTCCAGTTGGTGCTTGCCTTTTCTATTCAAGAAGTTGATCAATTGGGTTGTCTCTTCAGGTTTCTCTCCCAATTTTTCCTTGGTCTTTTGTATAGTCTCTGCAGCTAGTTTAACTAACTCAGTCTATTAAAAAATGATTTAGATAGAAGACTAAATATCATTGATGGAATCAATGATATTGGTCCATAAAATCTCTCTAATATCTCTCAAAGGCTTTTCCAATGTTAAGTCCTTCTCTAATGTTTTGATTATTTCCGTCATCCTTCTATTTTTTCTCTCTTCTTCAGTGTAATTAATCTGTGATAGCTCATAATTGTTTTCCAAGCTAGTAACCATTTCTTTTAGTTTCTTTATTTCAGTTGCTTGGATTTTCATTTCCTCCATGGACTTTATTAAGAACTTTCCTTTCCTTGTTGAAGTTACTACTGCTTCAAATGTACTTTATTTTGTTGTTACTGGTAGAGTTGTTGCTAGGGGAATGTTGGGTGCAAAAGATGTTGCAATAGTCGATGGAACTGCTGTAGAAATTATGGGTATTACAGTTTAATGAATGGTGGTAAACTCTCCCTGTTTGGACTGCAAATATTTTTCTAGTTCTTGCTCTATTTCTTTCAACTGCTCATTCAACTTAAGGACCAAGTCCATAAGTTCTTCCTTATTTTGTTTCTCAATTACTTCTACAGTGTGTGGATGTAGGAGGGGAGGGAGTTTGAGTTGTTTCCTGAGTGCAACAATGACATCATTCTTTTTCTTTATCAATCTATCAGCTGCTTTAACATCTTTGGGATCATGTCCCAACTCAATCACCAGGTCTTCTAATGATTTTATCCTTGTGTCCTTAGGCGGAGGAGAGGTTTTTTCCAACTGTAACTGTGTTGTAGTATTGCTCAGACAATTCTGCAACTAATGTGCAATGATGGCTTTACTAGTGAATGTGGAATAGACCATCTCACCCATTTGATTATGGAGCTCAATCTAACCAATTGGGTGGATGTCTTTGGCAAGAACTTCAAAATCTATTTTAAATAATCAGCCATGGACTTTGGCTACTGTATTATTAGCTACAAAAGCTCATCTGCATCTTTCCCTCTTTGATGTTAAACATTGACATCAACCTTGTCTAATTTGTAGGAGCCATTTTCAAATATTGGGCATAGGTTTGAGCTTTGAGCTTCTCATTCCTAGCCTTAATCTCTTTGTAATTTTCTTTCAAATCATGGCTCTGCTCTCTTTAGTGATGACACTTCTACACTTTGATGCCTGCTTAGTGCCTGTGTTTGGGATGTAGATGGTGTCTCCCCTACTAGTGTTGTCTGCATTGTGTCGCTTCTTGTCTCTTCATATTCCTGCTTGGACTGAGGATTCAATCTCTACCTCTTTAGATATACGTATTCCAATGTTATTGTAGAGGGGCTAGCCTCATTTTGACTTCTTTTTTGAATTTTCTCCTCACTAAGAGGGGTTTGCAATACTAGAGGGTTGGCCATGTTTATATTAGTCTAGGTCAACTCCTCAGAAATACTTTGTGACCCTGAATCTTTTCCCTGTGCTGAAGTCTTTGGTTGTCTTGATGTTTGTGCACTATGCTCCTGTGTTGGTCTCTTTAAAGATTCTTCAGGAACCTGTACAAAGGAATCCAGATCAAGTCTTCTTTCCAAATCTTTCAAAACATTTTCTACTTCAACTTGTGTACTATCTTGTTCTTTAAGTGTTCCCTCCACCCATTCATTCTAATTTGCATACTATTCTATCTCTGGAATTCTATGATGGATGTAGGGGGATAGTTTATGCTTCTGCCTTCTGTCACAAACGAAGCTATGAGGATCACAAGGCCAAATGAAACTCTTTTTCAATCTCAATCTCTTAAGGATTTCCTCTACCTCTTTCCCTACTTTTTATGTTGTTGCAAATAAATGGGCTGAAGTGACCTTTATTTTTAGCTAAGCTTTCTTCTTAGTAAACATAAAGTGGATTTCATCAGAATTGATCATTTGCCTATAATACTCCAGGGAAAATAATCACATGGGGAGATATTTGGGAAGTTTAAAGGAAGGCAGCTCACACCCACAAATTTTGATCTCGGTATGGTTCCGGTACAAGTACTAGTCCCCAACTTTGTTTTGCTTGGATAACTGAAGAATTCTCTTAATATAATCACTGATTCTAGGAGGGGGACTTCCTATCAACATTGTAGTTACCAGATGCACAAGTTTATCAATAAAATATGTATAAGGATGGGGAGAAGAAGGTGAATAGTGAAAGATGGAAGTCCAGAAGATGACTGACCTAAGGTTCCCTCTAGTGTCGAGATTTTGAACAGAGAAAGGGAATTTATCAGTTTGGTAGTAGAGGAAAATATAATACAGGACTAGAGAATATTTAAATACTCTCTTGTTCTCTAATCTCATGAATTGGTCATGCATCTTATCAACAATTAATGAAGCATAATCAAATTTGGCTACAGGAGGTTGGCCAAGGGTGAAAATAGACATGTAGGCAAAGGTCATTTCATGTACATACTCATTAATGGTAAAACCCAGAATGCAAGTAAATATGGTGACAATATCCCTTCCCAAACCACTAAAGGCGCATGACATGTAAGGAGGGGGGTCTTTTGATCTGTATTTTTCTTGAATAAAAGTATGACTAACTTGGTTTATTTTAGAAATGGACAACCTTGAATATTTTTCAACTAAATCCACAATGGAAAGGGGAGTGAGGTCCTGGCCAGGCTGTAATTGCAACATTTCATTTATAGACTCAACTATAATGGTCAAAAAAACTTTTTGGTCAGCGGACATTACAGCTTTGATATTGGGGTCGTAGTTTGCATGGAATTAGTGGACAATATCTATGAAAGTATGGACAATGGGGAATTGATATTTAGGTGGGTTTGATTCCCAAAGACCTATTTTATCAGCATTATTTAGATAATTGTCCCAATACTTGCAGTATAGCTTCAAGGGGGTTTCATCAAAAGTAAGGTTCTTGATTTGAAAATCTCTATCGGCCAAGGGAAGGTGGTCCAAATCCCTATGGGGAGTAGTGATTGGCATGACATTTAGGGCGACATGAGCTTCCATCCATGGTTCTTGTGTATTCAAAGAAGAAATTTTGGGTTTTCAAGGATTTCAGATAAAAAAGGTGCTTGAGGAAGCCTCGGGGCTAAGAAATAGCTTAATTGTACTGGATTACTTGAATTTATAGTAATTTTGTGGAGGTTTCAGTACATAAATAGGGTTTTTGAGCAGGAAATGTAGTAAATACCTGTTTATGGTTGACTGAAGGGACAAATGGTTGTGGTGAATGCTTTGCTGGGTGCACACAGTAGTCTGCAGTGGCCTGGAGTTTAGTGTTATGAAACCAGCTCAAGAAAAGATAGAAAAGATAGATCAACACCTTAGAATTCAGCTTCTTCGAGGGGGCAACCTCCTTTACATTACATAAATGAACAATTCTTCGATGATACAAATGAAAAGACCTCCTTTCTATATATAGGAGTCTAAGGGGTCATAACATATTCAGAGCCTACATAACAATGATAATGTAAAGGCACAATATAATAATAGTGGGCTTCTATGGGGCTCCATAGTAACAATATGGGCACTACATGGGTACATCAATATAATAAGTGGGTTATACTAATAACAATAAGGGGTTACTCTAGTAGTATAGGGGCCTAACAGAAGCTCACACGTGAGATTAGGGTTTTTGGTTTCTAGTCGTAGGGTTAACACATGAATTTTTCGGTTCTAGTTGTTGGTGCACATGCTCATTTGTGCGGTTGAAGCTTCTCAACCACATGCATAACTCTTCCTCCATGTGGTTGGAATATGTTGTAGCTTTTTCTATCACCTGCCGCACAAGTGCTTCAAGGGATATAGAAGCCTCCTAAAGACACTCTCGAGGTTGATATGAGACTAGTTCCTAGGGCATCTTAAGAGGGGAGTGCTTTTGAAGATTGTCTAAGGGCTTTCTGCTGCACTCCATATGTCACGTAATTGGAAAAGATAATTTAGGGCTTGGTTCAATAGTCCTTCATCAAGGTAAACTCAAGCAAATACATGGATCTAAATACTTAGGGGCTAAATATGGTTAATCTCAAAGAGGAATGTCTTGGTTTTGGTGGCCAACACACAACAATAGGTAACTTAACATTGTTGTTGTAGTATAGGTGAATAGGAGGAAGGAAAGGAGGGAAATCGATGTAGAGGGCTAAACATAGCACAAAATCCTAGGAAAAAATATCCAATAGAGATTGGAAGGGTGAGGAGATGAAAATGCAGAAAGAGTGGAGCGTTAATTAAGGTCCCAAGCTCTATGCATCATGAATACATTTGTCACGAATTAACATTAAGTAAATCTATTCACATTACAGGTACATAAGTAAATTTGTAGTTAACACAGGTACAGTTATTACTTAGCAACAAATATACAACCATGAATGAGAGTGATACCAACAAGTTCATTACACTATTTTAGAGGAGGAAAGACATACATGAAGTGATAAACAAAGGGGGAAAACATATTGTGCATTTCTCTGATAGGAATCAACAAAACAATTTCATTAACCTTCAAGATGTAGTCCAAATCACCAGTCCATTTACCTTAAGCAATCTATTTATGAACATACAAATAGAACCAATGTGGAACCACCGAAATTGAGCCTCTTGGGTACAAAATTCAGGAACCTTTGTTAAGTGTTTCTTCCCCCTATTTATAAGGAGAGGGAAAACTTTGAACAACAATTACAAAATATCTTAGTCGAGTTCCAGTTGTCTAATCGACTAGCTGTCTCGACTTGTGATGGCTTGCTGCCCAAATCATTACAAAGGATTTGATTCCTTCTTTAAAATGCAAGAAATTACAAAATAAAATCTAAAACGAAAATTGAATGATGGACGAAGAAAATATCTCCCTGTTATTCTTGAGATGGCCTCTGATTTGGCCAGTTTGCCTCTCACTTTCTACCTTAACTACTTGACTTCCCCACTCTCTAGAGTTGGGAGCGATTGCCTGTTAGTTTCTTGCCACAGTGTGGAAACAGTGACCAACCCTACAGTCCTTCATTGTATGACTGTGTAGAGCTCCATGCTGAGCAATTACTACTTCCTAAGTCCCATACCTCTTTTTACCTCGCTAAAGATGTGCACTCAAAGCAATTGAATTCATTTTTTCTTCCCATGAAGTCCTTGGTTTCTTGTTACAGAATATTCCACAAGATGAGCCCTTTTCAATTTCCAATTGCTTTATGATTTCATTGAATACCTCAACTACCAATACATATGCCTTTAAAACTATATATTACACTATCAGAGCTTTTACTCATTGGGACTTTTATTCTTAAAAATGTTACGAAAATAGAGTTTTGATGTTCCTTGGCCCCTTTTGTTTAGCCCCCTTCTACTTTCCTCCATGGGACAGAAGGCTTGGCCTTAAGGTGCTAGGGCCTTTTTTTCCTGCCCAAGGACCATTTTTCCTTTGTAAAATGCTTTACACCCCTAGTCCTTAAAGTTCTTCTAGACCATGTGCTAGCCCAATATATCAGAGCCCCTCTTCATCGGAAGATTTTCAAGTGCCAACTATTGTAAAGTGTCGATATCCTCAACCTCCGATTTGCGACCTTCAATATGACGTCATCATTTACATTTGGCACCTCATGAGTGGTGAAATGTGTCACCCAGATTTGCCCCCATAAGCCTCTTCAAAACGCCAAAACGGCTTGCCATGTGTCCTTTTGTACTGCCACATCATGTTGATGTCAAATGCCACTGTAACTTATAGGAACCAATCATATTTTGCCACGCACCATTATTGGAAACAATACTATGGCAGCGGTGTTATTGCAGAAAAGAGATGATCATGAAAGACACATTTCATTTTTCAGCAGAGCTATAAGAGACGTAGCCTTAAAATACAACATCATTGAGAAGCAAGCCCTTGCACTTGTGAAGGCATTGAAAGATTTATGGGTGTATATTCTACATTCTCACATTCTGGCCTATGTTTCTAACGCTGCTGTAAAAGATGTTTTAGTGTAGACCGATCCGGAAGGAAGAAGAGGCAAGTGGATTGCAGCCTTGCTGGAATATGATGTGGAAATAAAGCCAACAAAGATGGTGAAAGGACAGGGATTGGGGAAGTTAATGGCTGAATCAAACCTACATGCCTTGGACATAAATCTGATCGCTGCTATGTCCGATGAGAATGAGGAAGAATCATCAATTCAGGTATCTTAAATGTTTTCTCTTTCTCCATGGTATTCATATATCATATATGTGTATAAAAATTTGTCACCACCACCCGGCATGACTAGCAACTGTCACACGGAATGAGTTATATTTGTGGACAAATCCAACCTTCCTAGGAGTCTAAGACTCTCTAATGACAAACAAACCAAACAAGAGCTATCCTTCTCTAGATACACAACATTCTATGAGAATTCAAATGTTTTCGATCTTACCTTAGGTCCCACGCTTGTTGTAGCAGTCCAGCCTTGCCGATCCAGATGAGCTCCTCCTTCACTTTCAGACCTGCATACACTAACAAAGCAAACGATTAAATAACACCTGAATAATTCATAAAACAAAGCATATTCATCACATAGACCAAGGAGTACATGAAATAATTCATTAACAACAAATCATTGAGAAGAATGGACTTATTTGTATTAAGGAAACAAAAAAGGAACCATTACAACCTGAGCCTTGGTGTTTTGCAAGCTCCTCCCAGGGTCCAACAAGAGATTTCCTCTACTTTGACAAGCTCACCCACTCCCAATATGGCAACAAGGAAGGATAGTGATCTCTCCTCACAATTCAACAATGGAAGTCCTAATTCCGCAGCATTTACCCTTTAGAATGTTCAGCTTTGAACCTCCCCCTCCTTTGGCCCAAGGCCTGTATTTATAGTATTCTAGAGGAAGTTATTCAGTTCCAACATCAATGGGATACTCC